>CAHIKZ030003790.1:1037500-1087500 GCA_903632075.3 Acanthosepion pharaonis
CATATGGGTAGCTGCATCATAATAAACAGATATATTTTACAAATTCTAAATTATGCAACGATCAATCTGACATCAGCACCAGAAGATTTTGTTTTATATGAAACTTCAAGTTGTGGTACGGCTGAAGAAAACTTGTATAATTATTATTAGACAGTTTATTGCTCTGTTACTTTGATCGGGCACTATAACATTAACACCATTGCTCAAGGTACCACATTATATATTTTGATATATAGTGTATTGAACTGAAGGGGTGGATCCTAGCGTGCGGCACATTTGGAAAGTGCCTCAAAAAACGTATTACGGCTTGACCTAAACATTGTGTGTGAAACTGGATAGACAGAACTCTTGAGTGCCGTCAGTAGCTGTGCTAACACGAAATCACAATTCAACGTGCCCGAGGGTTTTAGTGTGCTGGCCTTGTTCATACACAAGATAACACACTCTTTCCCAGAAGCTGTAACTGAGATCTGCTCAGCATTGTTGCAGTATAAACCAAGTTCCCTACATTCAACCGACTTCACACACACTATATATATATATATATATATATATATATATATATATATATATATATATAGGGATGAAGTTGGTTGTATTTTCTGACTATGAGACCTGGATACGAAACTCACCATAGTCGTTCCAGCAAGAGAATCACAGACTAGGGGCACATTTAGATGGGTCCGTGAACAATACCACGAGTTAAATCAAGCGTTATCTGTGAAAATGTGTAATGAACATGTTCATAGCAGTCACAAGTTATCATGATCGTGGTTTTACGAGTATTTTCACGCTGTTTATCGTGCCAGACATGAAATCTCATTTTATCAGATATATTTATCGAAATTGCACAAAATATTTTGAAATAACCAAAAGTAAAATTTATTCAGTAAAATCGACATTGGCTTCAAACACTGTCTCCACATGACTACGGAATCTCTACGAGACCGACTTCTTGATAAATTTGGTGAATGAGGCCTTAATTCTTGCCTTCAATTCATCTTTGGTGTCAAAAAGACTTTTGTTGGCTACACTGCACCCACACATAATAATTACGTGGTTGAAGTCTCCGGAGTTACATGACTGATATAAGGAGCGAAGTGGTCACAGAAATTGTTGAACGGAAATATCGACCAAAACTTTTCGTAAACTCTCCATTTTCGTTAGATTGAAACCAAAACTCTCTGAAATGTTCGTATTAGAGTTCCCGGCGTGAATGCCAAACAGTGCAGCGTGCCGTCTCCAATATTCTGGATGCGCTATGAGCCACTTTTGCTCAGAGAATTGTGCAACTCTATTAGGCAGTCGACATAATCAAAATAAAAAATTCCAATGAGCGAAATAAATAATATGAAGGCAATTTGAGCATCGCACCCAGTTATTGTGCTGCGTATATATATATATATATATATATATATATATATATATATATATATATATATATATATAGAGAGAGAGTTAGTTAGGTAGATAAAGATAGATAGATAGATAGATAGATAGATAGATAGATAGATAAAACCGTGGATAAGTAATCCAAGTGAATCCCATTATTATAAACTATTAAAATTGACCCACAAAGAGAGCTCTTATTATTCATTATATAGAAATGAATTACATGAAAATGAAACTAAGTATATATATATATATATATATATATATATATATATATATATATATATATATATTATATATATATAAATATATATATATATAATTATTTTTATAAAAAAATTATAAAAATCATGTTTAAAATCAGTACAAAAATAGCCATTTTGATTCAACACACTCTGTGTCTTATCAAGTGATGATGTTGAAAAGAAAATAAATGGTTTTAAAAGTTTCAGATTTATTAACGATCCTACACTAGGGGGAAACATTTTTATAAAAGCTAGAATAACCAATCAAAAACGAAGTATAGAAAGATTCAAAAGCTTGACAACGAAATCCTGCTCTAATAGCTATTCAGATCTTTAAATATGTGTAATATAAAAAAATAATTTATACTAACTAATAATTATAAATTTACATGATAAAATTTAATATTAAAATTAAAAACTGGCAATTTTTAAAATCCAAATTTAATCACTATTAAGTTTAAAACTACAAAATTATTGAGAAAAGAAAATATATATGTTTATTCAATTCATTTCTTCATTGAAATTACGTTCGACAAGACAAGACGCTACAATACATCCGGTCATTTGATAATACATGTATATATATTTTTTTTTTTTCCCTTTCTTTTTCCGTTTTTATTTTAAAAGTTAGTGTGTGCCTATATATGTATGTGTGTATGGGGTGTGTGTATATGTATGTATTTGTGTGTGTGTGTATATATGTATGTATGCATGTATGAATCAAAATATATATATGTTTTTATATATATATATATATATATATATATATGTATGTGTATGTGGTTGATATATATATATATATATATATATATATATGCATATATATATATATGTATGTGTGTATATGTATGTATGTGTTTGTATGTGTATATGTATGAGTATGTACATGTATATGTATGATAAAATCACGGCAGTATAATGGTTGGCCAGCATGGTTCGCTAGATTGGGTGCGACTGAGGAATGAGTTCGTTCCTCACTGGGTACCCCCTAATTTCGGCTTTGTGCCACGATATATTTTGTATATATATATGTATGTGTATGTGTATGTGTATGTGTATATATATATATATATATATATATATATATATGTATATATATATATATATATATATATATATATATATATATATATATATATATATATATATATGTCCTATTTTATTGTGTATGTGTATTTATATTTAAGTATATTTCTGTTTGTATGAATGTGTTTATATATTTGTATGTTAGACTATATGTATATTGCTGTGTGTTGGTGTTTAAAGGTATATTTATGTATCTATATGTTAGTTCGTTTATATATGTATTTGGTTGAATGTTGTTGTATTTTTATGTATGCATGTATATATGAGTAGTTGTTATTGTAGATAGATATATTTATTTATATATATATGTTTATTTGTAGATATGTATGTATGTGTGTATATATATTTATGTATGTTTGTGTATGTATATATATATGTGTGTGTGTTGGCACCTATTATGTATGAGTTTGTTTTGTGTGTATGTGTGGGTATGGAAACTTTGGTATATCATGACTGTTTTTTTATATATCTAAGTATGTGTGCATAAAAAGTCAATGTGTATATATGTGTGTGTATTTAGGTTTATATGTATATGTGCGTACATGTACTTGTTATCATAGATATGTATATGTACGTATATATTTATGTTTATATATTTATTTGTATGTATTTTGTATGTATATGTATGTATGAGTATATATTTATGTGTGTTAATTTGTTTTGCTGCCGTGTGTATATATATATATGTATATATTTGTGGATTTCTTTATCCTGTTTTTCTTTGCCAAATATATAATGAAACTATTATCAACTTATATGATTAATAATATATATATTTTATTGATATTTATGGTTTTAGAATTTTCGTTTTAATATATTAAATAATATTATTTTAAACATTTTATCTTTGTATATTTGCTCCCTTAAGTTATAATTCAATAAGTGGTTAGCATTTATTTAAGTCTGAAATATTTACTGGTTGTGATTTCTCAATGTCTATGCCATTGTCTGTGGATGTATGTATGTGTATATATCGGTGTCTATGTGTATGTAGAGTGTATTCACATTTAACTGTGTGTGTGTATAAGTGTTAGTTTCACGTCTCCTTTTTCATAAAGGGTTGTAGAGATGTTCATGTATTCCCCCACCTCTCTTTTTTTTTTTTTTTTTTTTTTGTGTTGTGTGTGTGTGTGTGTGTGTGTGTGTGTGTGTGTATCTAATTATGTCTGGATGCTTATGTATTATAATCTGATTGTGTTTTTGTTGTGTCACGCGTGAGTTTAAGACCATATTCACAAACTTTAAAATAAAACGGAAAAGAAAGGGAAAAAGAAAAAAATATATATACATGTATTATCAAATGACCGGATGTATTGTAGCGTCTTGTCTTGTCGAACGTAATTTCAATGAAGAAATGAATTGAATAAACATATATATTTTTTCTTTTCTCAATAATTTTGTAGTTTTTAAACTTAATAGTGATTAAATTTGGATTTTAAAAATTGCCAGTTTTTAATTTTAATATTAAATTTTATCATGTAAATTTATAATTATTAGTTAGTATAAATTATTTTTAATATTACACATATTTAAAGATCTGAATAGCTATTAGAGCAGGATTTCGTTGTCAAGCTTTTGAATCTTTCTATACTTCGTTTTTGATTGGTTATTCTAGCTTTTGTAACAATGTTTCCCCCTAGTGTAGGATCGTTAATTAATCTGAAACTTTTAAAAACCATTTATTTTCTTTTTCAACATCATTACTTGATAAGACACAGAGTGTGTTGAAACAAAATGGCTATTTTTGTACTGATTTTATAATATACTTATGTTATAATTTTTATAAAAATAATTATATCTGCTCTACTTTGTATTGAGCACTCTTTTAAGAATAGTAATTGTTGGTTATTGAATTCATTCCGTGTATACCAATTATATACTTTGATATATATATATATATATATATATATATATATATATATATATATATATATATATATTAATATTCTCCTGTCGTGGTGAGGGGTAGCCACACAATACATTGTGTTAATTTAAGCAGTAGTTTATATGAATACAAGGAGAAAATAACAGTTAACTCTAGACTTGAACCTGTTAATTTTGTAGTGATCGGGAAATCGTTTTCTTTGAATCTGTTTGTAGAATTAGGTTTGTGGAAGGAAACTACTTTAGTGGAACTTACATCTCACCCAGGAATACGATGGAAATGAGGGTGGTTCAGTACAATGCCGGTGCCATTGCGGGTTTTAGCTGTAAATGTTAGAATTAATGGAATTAATGATATCGGTAATGGTTGAATGAGAGAGGAATAATCGTGAGAAAAATAAAAAATTGTTTGGCTTCAAGTGTACTTCTCGTATTTGCACCAAAGCCACATTCTATAAGTTTCTAATTAATTTTCACCTTGAACTAAAGGACAACTCAATGATTATATAAACGTAATAACATTGGCAAATGGCCACAACTAATGTCTACACATACACTTACACGATAAACGTACATCGTACTATATAATGTTATCTGTTTTTATCTTTAATATTAATTTTATCTCTTTGAAAAGACAATATACAAAAAGTGGTAAAAATTGGTAAAAATATGTTTCAATATGAAAAGACGTTTCAATCTTTTCTGCTATGTACCTGACTCGTCAGGACGTGTGGCGCATAGCTCGACACAACTTCCTGTCCTTCTTGTTATTCTTATTAATTCTTGCTTTCTCATCGTCTTTAACTCTGCCTGTCTTCCTTTCTCAATTTTGATAACAAAAAAATTTTAAAGATCACTGTTTATATATATATATATATATATATATATATATATATATATATATATATATATATATATATAATGCATGTTTATATGTATGTCTGGACACTTGTATTCGTGGATAGCCGTCTACTAGGGCAGTTAGCTAATCCTTATTGCAGATATCTGCGCAACACCCACAGAGCCAAACTGTGGTTTATACTGAAACTATGCTAAGCAGACCTTAGTTACAGTTTTTGGGGAAGAGCGTGTTATCTAGCGTGATCAACAATTTGAACAAGATCATTATGCTCAATCCTTCGGCTAGGATGACTTCTAACATCCTGCTAGCACAGCTATCGACGGTCATCACGGATTGAGTCTACCCAATTTCACTGACAGGGCTTGGGTCAACCCGTGGTATGGTTTTCAGGCACTATCCAAAGGTGCTTGACGCTGGGATCGACCAACCCCAAAATCCGATATCATCAGGAATTGTATGTATGTATATTTATATGTTTAAAATATACGTATATGAGAAAAATCTATAGTTTCAGTACATGCTATATGTAAGGATATCTGTGAGAGTGAGAGAGTATGTGGGAATAAAGAGATAGGGGGTAAATATGTAAATATAAATACAAAAATATACATTGATGACAACACCTGGCAGCGATATACAGTTTCCTTCTTGAAACATCTTTATGACATGTATGCTGTTTTTGGCTCGACTACATATACACGCTGGTCAGTGGTACCATTATACAGCAAAGTAAAGTTAATTGTATTATCCTAAGAGTTATTGGGTACGGGGAAACACTTATGATGCATGTTTTTCTTGAGACTGGAGTCTGAGCATTCTACTGATCTTGAACAAACTACTCTGTCTAGTAAAAACAGGGTTGTTACATTCATTGCCTCGAAACCAAGCCGGTTACATTATATCATCATCGATCTGACCATGAACTAACATCAATCTTGATGGTCCTCTCGGGGAAGCTTCTTGAATCAAAAGGCGTTTAGGCAACAAATTCACATTTAAGCTCAAGTGGAACTCGTACATACGATAGTCTCTCACTGCTCTTCAAAGCAAGAACATCTGTAATTTAATAGTAGCAAAACAAAACCTCCTAATATCTTGAGGTCCCGTCGAGGTTCACACCTTCAAAATAAGAACATGCCATGTCACTTTAATAGTAGCAAAACACTCCAAACATATTCCCTCCCTATATATATATGAGACATGAAAGATCATATATAAGGAACAGCTTCTGTAAAGTTTCATATATATATATATATATATATAATACATATATATATATATATATATTTAAAATATGGAGATTTCTCATGTTTCCAAAAACTTATTAAAATAAGTTGAATTGAGGTGTTTTCCTCGCTCACACTAATCATTTTTTAACATGTCTAAAGATCCTTGCTAAAATAGGGCCCTAAAATACACTATGTATGGAGCACAAAAAATGACCTGCACCCAAATGTTCTTAACCTATTTTCTGCCGCATATATATATATATATATATATATATATATATATATATATATATATGCATGCATCATATAAAACGATGAAATATATAGGTTTATTTAGTTTTTTTGATCACAGCTTTTTTTTTGACAGAACACAAACACAAATGTTCACACAGCTATACTTTTATGCACATCAAGGATGATTTATGTTTTCAATTTAATTAGTGTCTACGTCAGGCGTAAGTTATAGAGCCGTTAACACAAGGCCTGTTCTTTCTGTTAAGAGCTTTTCCTACCTACATTCTACATATATATATATATATATATATATATATATATATATATTTATATTAAATTCGTTGATTCTTCAGTGCTTTATTCAGTTTGCTTTAGTCGTATATGGTACATATCCGTTAATCACTCTATCAAAGTGTCCCTTTCGCATAAATGTACTTACTGTCAGGTGACACTTCTTGTTTTCTACTGAATACGAGTGGGGAATATTTTTAAAATAATGTTTCAAAAAACACTGGGGGATATTTTTAAAAATATCAGCAATCATTTATTAAAAAAAACAAATCAAAAAGTTCACAATTTCTTTTGATTCAGGGGTGTTTAGGTATCCTTAAAATAATTACATTATTTTCTCGTTTAAATATAAATTATTTTTTCATCCATTTTTTGGACTTATAGCGAGTTATTTGTACAAGCTTTTAAGGCCCAAAAGGGTATTCAGGAAAGGAGATTTTCTGTCTTTTTTAAATGTCTAAATTGTCCTCAAGTTGGTATCCAGTGATTCTAGCTTCAAGCCATAGACAGAAATAGGGCATATTTATTTTAAATCGTTCACTCAACTTATTCTTGCATCAGGAGTAATGAGTCATTATTTAAAATAGCTCAAACGAAATATTTTTCCCATATATTGTCATCCAGAGAGAGAGAGAAAGAGAGAGAGAATCTTTTGAGAGAATCTTTCATCCATCCTCAAAATATTTACGCACCCCAACACTCCGCCCTCAAATATTTCTGCAATTAAAGAACGGTTGTATTGTAGCTAAAGCCAATTCTTACATTGGAAAGTAAACGGAGAAAAAGTTATGTCTTGTGGAAAAATTAATTAACTTAAAAGACTTAAATAAACCTACCTTATAAAACAAGTGAAATTAAATAATGGTGACATGTAGGCATAAGTTGAGATTAATTTTTAATATAAATTATTTTTGTTTTGTTTATTTGAAATATTTATTATATATATATATATATATATTTAAGCACACATATATATGTTGCAGCAAATCATAACACAAACAAATACTGTTAAATATAACAGACAACGAGTGTTATCATGTTTAAAATGAACGATAGTTGCCTTAAAATAAAATAAAATACAAAAGCTTTACTACATTTGGATATTTTTATTTTTCATGGCTGAACTAAGCTTTCGGCTCCATGAGTCATATTTGAGGTTTTATTTATTTTCATTTTTTTGCTATATTATATACCAAAAATAGCATATATATATATATATATATATATATATATATATATATATATCCAGAAAGAACAGTAAGATATAAAATCCGGTCATTCTTATAGATATTTTATTTTTACAAAATGGTGCTCAAAACTTTACAGAGCATTAATAATAAATTAATTGATTTAAAATATGGTTATTTTCGCTACAGTTGAGAGCTAAAAACCCTAATTTATTTTTGCAAATAAATTAAAAGTATTAGTTCTATTTCATCTTAGCTTTTTGGCTTTTAAAATTTATTATCAAAAATGACGTTTCCATGATTTTAGAATATTTAATTGGGGTGAGATTTTCCTTATGACAGTATCATTGTATCAGTTATGCTACATTTTTAGGATGTATTTTGTTATAGAATGGGTGAATTAAAAAAAAAAAAAAAAAAAAAATTTAACGAACGTCATCGGTTAAAATTTTTTTACAATACTTTTTTATTTTACGGAAAATATTTTCCTTTTTAATTTTATTTTACTATATTCTTTTAAGAACAGTTATTTATTAGAATCCATTATATTAACATTAAGTTTAAGATTTTTGAGGTTACATTTTTTTTTTTTTTTTTTTTTTTTTTTTTTTTAAACTATGACCTACTTAATTTCACATTCAGTAAACTTTTATATATCCTAGTATATAATATATATATATATATATATATATATATATATATATATATATATTCGTTGAATTCATTCTACAATTTTAATTACAAATCAAAATTACAACTTTTAAAATTTTTATTTTCATTGTTTTTTTAATAGACTATTTAGTAACAGAAGGATTATTTTCCATATCAAAAATTAAATTTTTTTTTTTTTTTTTTTTTCCTTTTCTTCTCTTTAATTTAAATATTATTTAAGTAATATATGGCAATTTTTCCATATCAAAGTATATTAAATCTTTAAATTAATTATTTAAAACTCTATCAAAGTGTCTCAGATTTTAAACTTTATTTATTTATTAATTAATTAATTTATTTATTTCAAATATATATGTAACCTAATAAAAATGTATAAATAACATGTTAAAATTCATTTTTATTTTATTACAATTTTAATTTCAATTTTGTTTTAAAATTAGTGATTTTTCATTGTTAGTTTTAATTTAGACTTATTCTACTGAATAAATAGAGTAAAAATTTTTTTCCTATCAAAAATATGTAATTACAATTTTTAAACTTTTTTAATTTAGATATTATTTAATATTTTTAAAATAATCATTTTCAGAATTAGTAAAAAATTAATTCTGGGGGATATTTTTAAAATAAACCATGTTTCAAAAAAGGAATGGGAAATCTTATGGAATTAAAATATTTGCTTTTTATCTTTTTTTCAGAATATTAAACTTAGGTTAGAAATCATTCAATTTACGTTTTAGGTCAATTTTTTACAAATAAAATTTTCACTATATTACTTTTTATAACAAAGAAAATTTCATAGTAAGTAAAAATTTTTAATATCAAGTATATGTAAATTACATTTTAAACCTTTATTTCTAAAATTGCGAAATTTTCGGATTTAGTAAACTTTATTTATTACTTAATTTATTTATTTATTTTAAATTATATGTAACCTTTAAAGTTTCATATGTATGTACCAAGAAAGGTTAGAATTCATTTTATTTAACTGAAGATTTTAATTAAATTTTAAAATTACCAATTATTTTTATTTTCATGGTTAGTTTTAATTCGTTTATTTTCCATAACAAAAAGTTACAATTTTTAAATACAAAAATTAAATTATTTTCTTCAAATTTTCTCATTTTGGCACAGATCTAAGTCATTTCTATTTAGTAAACTTTATGTATTAATTAATTAAATTATTTATTTTAAATATATGTAAGTAATAAAGTTTCATATGTATTTACAAAGAACAATTACACATTACCTTACATCATCTAGCTTTTTAGTTATAATTTCATTTTCAGGAGGTGGGGATTCATTCAAGTGTTTGTAGTACATTTATTAAGGATACATTTATTTAACTACAATTTTTAACAGTGTTTATGAATTTAAATAACAGTTTAAAAACATTTTTCCTGCCATTCCAATCTTTTTTTTTTTTTTTTTTTTATATATTATTTAAGGAAAATTTTAATGACGGGCATATAATAGCTATTTCATTTCTCTGATTCAGTAAATTTTATTTTTATAAACTTAGTAATATATGTGTAGAGGACACGGGTCGTTTAATGATCTACAAATTCTAGTCTTCATTAACTTCCATTTTACTGTAGGTGTTTTATTTGATTCTTTTAGATGCCAGAAATATTTTGAGAGATGTTTGATTTTTATATTTATTTATTCTAAATGAAGTTTGATGTTGGTTGAATCTTTTTTGAATTCATGGCTAGTGCAACCTATATATATTTTATGTTATCAGATTTTCAAGAAGAGATATTGCATTGGTATACTAATGATTCAGTGCAACATTTATTTATGGTATACTCCCCCATATAACCAAATGGTAAAAAGAACAGATTAGGACATAAATTCCCACATTAATAGTACACGTGAAAATAAACAGTGTTATAGCTGGAGAAAAAAATCATTAAGAACATAATGCTAATATCTTAAATAAACACTTATACCAAAACCGAACAATAGAAAAATTTCTGATGTAAATAAACAAAAACATAAGAAACCCTCAAATTGCCCACTACAAAATAAATGTTCATGAATATTAGTATACCAATGCAATATCTCTTCGATTGAAAATGATAATTTTATAGGTTGCACTAGCCATGAATTCAAAAAAAGATTCAACCAACATCAAAACATTTAGAATAAATAAATATGAAAAATCAAACATTCTCTCAAAAATTTTTGGCATCTAAAAGAATCAAATAAAACACCTACAGTAAAATGGAAGTTAATAAGAAGAGCTAGAATTTGTAGATCATTAGTGAGAGAGACAAGAGAAACTATATATTACTAGTTTATAAAAAATAAAATTTACTGAATCAGAGAAATGAAATAGCTATTATATGCCGTCAGATTTTCCTTAAATAATATATAAAAAAAAAAAAAAAAAAGAGAGAAAAAGAATCTTTTAAAATTGTGGTTTCATCCATCCTCAAATAAAATGTTCTAACGAAACACCTCTATAATAAAATACTACAAAACTTGAATGAATCCGATAAAAACCTCCTGAAAAATGAAATTATAACTCTAGATGATGTAAGGTAATGTATGACCCATTGTTCTTTGTACATACAATGAAATTTCTGGTTACATATATTTAAAATAAATAATTTAATTAATTAATACATAAAGAACTGAGTTGAATAGTTTTGTAGTCTAAAAGCCAATTACTTAAATATTTAAACATTGTTTTAAAAATTGTAATTTACATATACTTTGTTATGGGAAAATAATTATAAAAGTAATTATCTTCTGTTATAAAGTAATATTGTCAATTAAAACTAACCATGAAAATATTTTAAAATTTTAATGTGGTAATTTTAAAATTGTAATTAAAATTGAGTTTAAAATGAAAACCCTACCTTTTATACAAAACAAATAAATAAATTAAATAAATGGTGACTAAATGTGAGGCATTTTTGTAGTAAGTTCCATTAATATATAAATAATATTTTAAAATATAAAGGTTTAAAATTGTAATTTACATATACTTGGATATTGAAAAATAATTTTACTTTTATGAGTAATATTCCTTCTTTATAAATTATAGTCTAATATAACTAACAATGAAAATATTTCCAAAGTTTAAAGTTTGTAATTAATCTTCTTAATTAATAGATAAATTCTAATTCTAAGTTTCTTTTAAATAATACTACAACTCAAAAAACAAATATAGTTAAAATTTTTGAAATGCCATAAGATGTAAGCTTTTGAATGACCCATATATATATCACTAGGTTTATATATATATATCAAAAAAAAAAAAAAAAAAAAATAACCTCACTTAAACTTGAATTAATACATAAAGTTTACTAATTCTGAAAATGACTTAGATAGTTTTGTAGTCTGGGCCATTAATATTACTTAAATAATATCTAAATTAAAAGTTTAAAAATTGTAATTTACATATGCTTTGATAGGAAAAAATTTTTTTACTTACTATTAATTATCCTTCTGTTATAAAGTAATATAGTCTAAATTAAACTAACAATGAAAATATTTTAAAATTTTAAAGTTATAATTTTAAAATTTAAATTGAAATTAAAATTGTAGTAAAATAAAAAATTCTAACATGTTATTTATACATACATATGAAACTTTATTAATTAGGTTACATATATTTGAAATAAATAAATTTTAATTTTAAATAAAGTTTACTAAATCTGAGAAATGACTTAGCTAGTTTTGTAGTAAGTGCCATTAATATTACTTAAATAAATTTAAATGAGAAGAAAAGAAAAAAAAAAAAAAAAAAAAAAAAAAATTTACATATACTTTGATATGGAAAAATATTACTTAAGTAATTTTCCTTCTGTTATAAAGTAATATAGTCTAATAAAAACTAAACAATGAAAATATTTTAAAATTTTAAAGTTGTAATATAATTATATAAATATATATAAATTTCTTTTTAAATAATACTACACGCATTAAAAAAATCCAAAAAAAACACCTATAGTAAAATAAAATTAATATGAAATATAAGCTTTTTCCTCAGTACTTACATGTGAAATATTATAATAATAGGTTTATATATAAAAGAAAATTTACTGAATCAGTGAAATTAAGTAACCATTTCTGCTGTCAGTCAAAAAAAAAAAAAAAAAAAAAAAAATAACCTCATATACATACTTAAACTTATAAAATAATCCTATAATATAATATTCTAATATTTAACTGTTCTTAAAAAGAATATAGTAAAATAAAATTAAAAGGAAAATATTTCAAATCGTAGTTAAATATTGCAAAAAAAATCTTTAATTTTAAAAGATGACGTTGAAAATTTTTTACCGTTAACAATTTTTTTTTTTTTTTAAATTCAGACGACATCCATTCAACCGACGTCAGGTTTCAGTGTAAAATACATCCTCACCCCTCACCAAACCAGCTAATAATGATCAATGATACTGTTTTCGTGTTCTAGAATATTCTGTAACCATGGAAACGTGATTTTAGCTGTATTTAAAACCTGATTCCGCTTGAAGATGAAATAGAACTAATGCTTTTAATTTATTTGCAAAAATAAAATTATTTTTCTATTTTTTGAAACATGGTTGGAACTGTGTAGCGAAAATAACCGGAATAATATATATATATATATATGGCGTAAAGAACCTGCATGAAATAATATCAAACCTTTTCTCTAATGTATAATTTCCTTGTGCTACATAACTTTGCCTGTAACTCGGAATAATGAACAAATTGAAAGAAAGGAAATCAAATCGAATTTCGGCTAAAGAATGAGAAAGCAAAGAAAAGAATGTTGAATTGTTTCATTCTTTAGGCTGGTGGACGTTTGCCAACTGCAATGGATTTTATGGCTGCCTTTGTTTATGAGAAGGAATCAGATTGCTCTGTGATAGACCTCTCGAGGCATGAGTGATAGCCTTGATGAGTGAACCAGTATGCTGCTTGTTGAAGGAATGAACGACAGAATAAAAGAAGTGAATGGGTAGCTGAGTGAGAATTGCAACTCATTGCTAACATCTGGTCGCAGACATCATTAACCATCAACATCAACCCAAATTTTAAGCAACCGACATTCTCATACGAATTTCCAAGCATTATTTTAACCCATTCATTACAACATTAGATATTTGAACATTTATATTATGCTGTCTATATCTCTGTTAATGGTATCGTTAGAAATTTCTCCAAAGAATGTAAGGTTTTAAGCTATGACTCATTTTCTCATGTGCATGCTTGAATCGTGTCATGTGACGTATTTGCGTTTATGTTGTGGTGAAACACACCTATTCTATAGTTAATAGACTCTCCCAATTATAGTACGTAGGAGTAGTAGTAAGAGTAACGAGTCAGTCGGTCAGTCAGTCGGCTATGAATGATTCAGAGGGAATTGACGGGGGCGGTTAGGAAAAAAGCCTGGTGGGATAAATTAAAATCCCAAATTAGAACGTTTGCTGCCGATTATAGTCGTCGACTCAATCTAGATAGATTAGCGGCGCAAACGGCTTTAGAAGAAAAAGTTGATCGGGCCGTGAAATCCCGTGTTAGCTAAGGCAGAGTTGTCCTCCTTGATTATCAAGAAGGATCAAGCTCTGGGAGTTAGGGCTAGGCTAAAAATAATGTCTTCTGAGGCGACGAACATGGCCGCTGAACTGCGTGCAGATGATATTCGGAACGCGTCTAGGCGACATATAGCGTGTGTCACATTGCCGGATAAGCGGACCGTGACTACAAACGCGGGCATATGCGAGGACTTTCGAGATTACTTCCAGGATCTTTTCACCAGGGAGCCCGGTATGAGCTCTACTCAGTTCGACGCCTATTTAGCTGACTTTCCCTGTCTCGAGGCAGCTGAAGCGGTTAGGTGCGGGTCCCATTACAGAGTCGGAAATCTGGGAAGCGCTGAAGCAGGTTGGCCTGGATAAATTTCCGGGACTAGATGGTCTTCCCTACGAAGTTTACTTGAGGCAGTCGCCCGATTTTGTTCCTTTGCTGGAACTGATTTTCAACCACTGGATGAGGCAGGGGTCTATACCTCAACGCTTCACCAGGTGTGTGATCAAGTTGCTGCGTAAGGACAAGAACGGTGGGGATGGGTTAGGGAATTTTCGCCCTTTAACCATGTTAAACACTGAGTTAAAATTTTGGCAAATATCTTAACCAACCCTTTGCAGCTTGCCCTGTCACGTCTGATTGGCCCTGAACAGATTTGTGCTGTGAAGGGCAGGACTATTCAGGATAACCTTCATATGGTACGCTTGATCTTAGAACAAGTCGACAGTGAAGCCGCGCTGATCAATTTAGATCAGTCCAAGGCCTTCGATAGGGTTGACAATCGGTTTCTGGAGGCTGTCCTTTAAGCGGCCGGTTTACGGAGCCCACTTTCGCTCCTGGATCCGACATTTGTATGCGACCCCCGGTGCGCTGGTGGAGGTGAATGGGGTAAGATCGAAACCTTTCGTTTTGTCTCGCTCCATTCGTCAACGTTGTCTGCTTTCGCCTTTGCTTTACGTTCTTGCGCTGGAACCGTTCCTTTGCAAGGCGAATCCGGTCCTGCGCGGAATTTCCCTGACTGAGGCTACCACCTCAGCCAGATATTCTGCCTATGCTGACAACGTTTCGGTTCTTGTGTCGAGCAGAGCCGAGATTGAACAAGGCAGCAAAGAGATCAGTGGCTATGAGAGGGTGACAGGGGCCAAGATCAACTTGCGGATGGGTGCGTGGAAGGGAGTTTCTCTTCCCTGAACTTTCCTCTGGGCGGATGGGCCTATCAAGATACTCGGCGTCTGGTTCGGTCCTGATCTCCAGTTGGAAATGAATTGGTTGGAGGTACAAGAGAAGGCCGAGATCGGGGTTAATCTGTGGTCTCGGAGGAGACTTTCCCTGAAGGGAAGGGCGGAAGTGTGTGTTTCACACATCGACCCGATTCTCCTGTACCGATTCTGTACATCCACTCCTGTATGCCAGACTAATTTTATTAGTACGGAGCTTGTTCTCTTTCTTGTGAAGAGACAAGGCCCCGATGGTATCTCGCGAGATCTATTGTGTTCATCCCTCTGAGGGCGGCCTGGTTATGCCTAGCATTGAGATTCGTCAACATATGCTTCGCATCACCTTTCCAGACCGAATGTGTCGCGGATCGGATAAGGAGGGCGCCTTCTGGAAAGAAGACGTCCGTAAACATTTCCCATCCCTGAGAAGTGTGCGCTCGTGCGAGGAAGGGGCGCCCGTACGCCCCGAGCCGAGTGCTCCTTCTACCGCGAATGTCGTCGTGCTCTGAAGCTCCTCTTACGGGCTTCGGATGGCCTCTCCCAGGCGTTGTCTCGTAAGGCATTTTATCAACTGTTAGTGGGGCCGTTCAAGATGATCTGGCGAGCTCGGTCTTACGAAGCAGGAGGCTCACTCGATATGGCCTTGGGCACCTGGGTTGAAATGCCTCAATAATGATGAGGCATCACTCATCTGGCTGGTGATTCGTGAGGCCCTCTGGGTCGGCAAGGGTCTTTGTTCAGTAGGCTTGGAGAAATATCCAAACTGTCGTCGCTGTAGGAGGGAAGTCGAGACCATTGGTCAAGCCTTCTTTCAGTGCTGGGCGGTAGTGCCGTTGTGCAGGGTTTTTGAGGACATCATGGTTCGCATATTTCAGGGAAAGTTTTTTGTCCTTGAAGCCAGTTCCGTTTGTAGCAATGTGGTGCCGCAGATGACTAAGGCTGAACACTATGTGTTCTGTTGCTTACTAGGGGTTATGAGAGTCGTGATTTGGACGACGCGTCAGAAGGAATTCTATGAGGGCGAGAAGTTCACCCCCTCCCAACTGATCTTGTTCTTTAAGCACCAGCTTAAAGTCAAGTTTAGGACGGAAAGGCTGCGGCTCACCTCATCAGAATTTGGCAAAAGGTGGGTGAATGTTGCGCGTATGTGCCGAGTAATAGGGGCTGACATTGAGTGGCATTTTGATGCCGGTTAGGCATCAGGATATTGCTTTCCTGGGTTTAACTTGGGCAACCCATCCCTGGTTTTAGGCTAGAGTAGTGTGACGTCACCCTGTGCTGTCTGCCCCGTCGCCGTTCTATCCTGCATCGACCAATGTGACTTGGTATTGGTCGCGGTACCAAATGTGACGTTCTAACCCTTTGCTGATTTGGATGGGAAACTGGTTAGATTCGGTATCAGCTTTGTCGTTCCCAGCTCGCTTCCAACGTCTTGTTACTGATTTGATTTCTAGTCTAACCTACCCACGTTGTGATTTGATCTTAGGTAGACGAAATCAATCAGTCACCGGGCCGCAATGCAAGTCGAGTCCGAACAAGGGTAATACCGCACAAGTATATGTAAAAGAAAATAAAGTAACAACTCGAAAAGTTCAAATGTGTTAAAAAAGAATAACAATATTTTATATCTGGTTTCTGAATACAGGACTGCGTCTTTCTCCTAACCCGCTTATATGGATTCGTGACATTTTGTGTTTGTTAGGCGAGTCTTAACATCTTAAGTTGTTTTCTTTTTTTCTTTAAGAAACTGTTTCTTGGTGTATCTTCAGGCGATATTCGTAAAACTTGTTTTGGTGGTGTGAGTCTAAGTCGTTCTTCAAAAATAAATTGTTCTTGGTTAGAAGTTGAGGTCGTGATGCGTGGATCTTTCAGTCCGCTTTCTGCGAGGTGGGTCTCAGAGCTCACAGCTCAACTCTGCGTATGCCAACTGCGTCTGTGTTACTCACTCTACAACTGCTGCGACTCTGCTTATATGGAGGCCGACCAAAACCGGGTTGGGCTTGACGGGGTTTGAGGTTCCTTGATAATTCTAAATCCACAATAAGGATCTTCTTTGTTCCCGGATAGGAAAATGTATTACTTTCCATTTTTGGAAGTCCTTACTTTCTAATTAAGAGGAATCGTCCTCCCAAATTCTTTCTTTCTCATATTGATATCTTACACCAATCCCCTCAGAGGGCGTCAACAGGTTCCCCTCTCTCTCACAGTGGCATCTCACTCCAATCCCTTCAGGTGGCGTCAAAAGGCATCCACTCCTTCTTCATTGTTTACCTTCGCCTACCGCTCACGCCACCCTTCGGCCAATGAACGCTCAGCAGCGTGGGTGTTTGCAATTATTGCTCAAAGGACAAAAAAAATTATCTTTTTTCTTTTTTTTTTTTCTTTCTCTTTCCACGAGCAGACCTCACACCACTCTTATCTTAACCGAACGTCGTCTGGAATTCGTCAACGAGATTTTCGTCAAATAATCATTGAGGTTGGTTAATGATTTTCTGCACTCTGTCGCCAATTATCTGTTCCGATAAAATAATTTTTCTATCATGGCCAGTGCTGACATAAAACAGGTGTTTTTCCCAAATGATATCTCCGCAGATAGTTAATGGTTTAATCTTTCCTTCTTTGTAACTTGTGGGTGGTCCAGCTGACATTTTTCTCGGTCAGTGCGTGACCTAATTAAAATTATCTCTTAGCATTCTGTTTTGTAGGCCACTTGACCAATTTGAAATTTTCATTATTTCCATGGGCAGACGGCTATCTTTTATTCGCTCCGTCGTAACATAAATCAAACTAAATCCGACAGATCCGAGTTCTTACTAATGAAAATAAAATCTTTTCCACTTTTCTTTGTTAGAAAATATAACATCGCTCAGTGTCTTTTCGTGATAGCTTCTTATCACCTAAATTAATTCTCGCCTTTTTTCTCACGCAACCCTAAATAGTGTCACAGTAGGTTTATGGTTTTGAATTTTTAGTTTTTCTTTTCCCTTTCTGTAAACTTAGCTAGGGTATGTTTGCTCATTGGCCCCCCTTTTTTCTGTCCCCTTTTCTTTTCGTTTAGTTTAATCCCCCATCCCATCCCTCGTTAGGTGTTCAGTGTTTTCAGTTCTCTGGTGGATACGGGACGCCTTTCGTTTCGAGGGTGTGTTTTTTCGTATTTGTTGTTGTGTCAGTGCGTGGTTGTGTGAGTGGTTGGGAGGTATGAATGTTTTTCTATATTTTTTTAATGTCCCGTGTCGATTTCGTCCAGTTAATTGATTTTACTGCTACATTTAAGGTTTGTGGGGGGGTATTACTAACATGATTTTGTTTAGTTTCATGTATATAATTTTAAGTCATATTGTATATATTCATTGGGGTTCTTTTACTTGTTATATTTTACCCCACCTCAACACACAGACATTATTTGTACATATGGGGTTAATTAGGATTCTCATTGAGACAATGAGATATTTTGGTGGTTGTAGTAAGAAAGGTAATTATGAATGTGGTGTTTTGGTGGTAGGATTATTGGCAAAATGTTTGCGTCAGTGGTTGTGGCTAGATAAGTTTAAAATTAAGATAAATGATGACCGTCCTTTTCCCTTAACCCCCCCCCTTTGGCCTTGTGCCACATTTGCGATAAATACAGTAATAAATATCGTCGGTCAGTCAGTCAAAGGCTGATCGGTTGAACTCTCTGCCTTCGGGCGGGGAGGAACCCGAAGGAGGCTACGTTGAAGGGCGGAGTACATTTTAATGTTAAACCGACCCTGAAACCCGTTTATACGGGTTCAATCGGTATATTTTTGGCCGAGCCCACGGCTCCGGAGATCCCATATTCAAAAATGGCCTTTGTACATGATGCCCCGTGGGGAAGACAAATATCTTCGGTCAGTCAGTCGATGTCGGACGACAGTTAGTCGAATACTGAAGTATCAGCGACCACAACTTGATTACTCTGCGTTATACCTATTATATCAAGTTAATAACGTTTTGTCCGTCGAACCTATTTTAGGACCGACTTAGTACAAATACAAGCCTCTACTGTGAAACCACTCCACAACAATTTATTGATTGGATTTAATATTTTAGAAAATATTTCAAAATATATGATAAATTTATTACACTATGAAGATACATTATTTTCTAATTTAAAGGAATCCAAATGTGAGAAATATCTCATATGTATACCAGATGTAAACCAGAATATGCTTATGTTCTTTCATGTCAAAAATAAATTCTAGCATTACCTATTAAATTTACAAGGATTCGAATTATCTGACGAATAATAAATTTTAATTTAAGAAGTGAATTAATTTCTAGTTCTTTAGAAGATTATAAAATAAACGTGGAAAATCTACGATGCTTGATCATTGAAATGACAGCGTTATCACTTATTCTTTTTTATATTTATGTTCAACCAGTTTATAGAGTTATGCAGGAAAGTTAACGGTTAACCTTCGACTTGAACAGTTCAACGTTGTAGTCATTCAAAAAACATCATCTTGGGAGTTTGTTCTACGAAACAGTAGCTCTTTGGAATAAGCTACTCGAGTGGACCTTACTATTTACAAATGAAGTGAATCATCCCCATTCCGTTATTAGATAGTGAGGATCTTTTACCTTTGTGTACACGGCATAGCATGTCCCAGCTGCATGACAGAGATTTTGGAAACACAGAATGCTACTAGTTAGTACTCATGCCATGGATATAGCTAGAGAAAAGTGAGAGAAATTTTGCCCACCACAGTTAATTTCTTCTGTCTTTCTTTCTTTCGTTTTATTATTATGAATATATGGTTTTCATTTGCTTTTTAAGTATGGTTTCTTTTTTCTCGTTAAAAACATATAGGCTAAGCAATATATTTTTCTTTCTTCTTTCTTGTATTCAGAAATTAATGATTCGTTATTTAACAGGGCTAATGCCAGCGTATATAAATTTATTTTTATTTAATTTAATAAAGAATGTATTTCTTCTTTTATTACTGAATGCGTATGAATTTTTGTCTCAACATAAATTTCCAGCACAAATATAGATATTAAAATATAGCGTTCTTCTTTCTTACTTTCTTCCTCCCTTCCCTTCTTCGATATTTCTTTCTTTCTTTCTTTCGAATTATGGCACATGATTGATTTTACATACCAAAACCAGGCAACGTCTCTGATGTACATTTTCATCCTATCTTTCCTCGCATGAAAATGAGATCGGTATGTTATTAATCTGAGTTAATGGCAGAGCATCAGACGCGTTCGATGGAAAGGACACTCAAAATTACAATATATCTATCATGTTACTGATTTTTTATCTTTTTATGCTGTTCTTTAATACAGATTATTAAAACCTTTATTTTTTAAAAAAAGTATTGAATATGTTTGAGTCACTCAAACCTGAATCCTATTAAGTAATGTTGGGATCAGTTTATAATATCCGTGTCTTAGGCACCTCGTGGCGTTGTAATGGTTAAAACTTGTCTCGCTAGAACAAAAGCTAATTGAGTAGTGAGTTCGATCCACTGTGCTCCCACTTTAAGCATGGTACACAGTTTTGCAACGCTTAAAAATTTCTATAGTATTTGTGGCGAACATTAAATTATATAAAGATTTCAGCACGATATACGGATATTCAAATAAGTTAATGTCCTGACCATTTACGTTGCAAAGAAAGGAAAAGAAAGAAATTTGTCAGAAAGAAATCGCGAGACGAGGTGTCTGTGATAAGCAGACTAATGACAATGAAAACAATATTATCAGAAAAAATGGCGAAATCGTTTCATCGTATCAAACGTTTGTGGACCATTTGAGGTAAAGAGAAAGGAAAAGAAAGAAAAGAAGGCAGAAAGAAAGGCGAGACGAATCGTGGGTGATAAGCAGGCACACACACGGCTAAGAGACAATGAAAATATTGATAAGTAACAAATGGCGAAAAGGGTGTCATTACAACGACAGGGAAATTCTGAGTAAAAAGAAAAGGGAAAGAAAGAAAGTATCAGATGTGTTTTGATAACGGCTGTGTTATCTAGGAGTACGTAAACAAAACGGCTGGTCGACTGGCCAACGGAAAATTCAATTGAAAACGTTAATTTTGATAATTGACAAAACACAGGTGTAACTACAGGACTTTGGGTAGATATGAAAAATTAAAAGCCACACAAGCCGTGTCCGCTGACCGATTTTTTTTCGACGAAACAACTTTGGCCTGCGATAATAAAATTATGTTATCAGAAATATGTACCGAAGGAAAATGAATGGGGACCCAGAAGTGTTTTTTTCTTCTTCCTTGGAGGCGACAGACTGACTGAAATTTTAGAGATATTTCTTTTTTTTGAGGCCGTGTTAAGAAGACACCCATTTTGATAATTAGCGATAAAATACCTGACAAAAACCACGTGTAGAACAAGAGTTGTCATATTGTCCGTTTGCGGCTAGAAAATGATAACGGCGATTAAAAAAGCGGAAGAAAAGGAAAGAGAAGAGATAATTTTTTTTTTAGTTAAGCAAGATATTTTTTTCCCGAAACAAAGCCGCGGATTGTTCACGCCCGACTAAGACATCATTGGTCAAGTGGTGATCACGTGACGCACGAAGGAGGCTGTCGACGCCTCATCCGGAGTATAAGTATGAGAAGCTGCTACGAAGAAGTGGGGAGGACAGTTCACGCCCTCTGAAGTATGGTGAGAAAGTGGGGAGTAAGGAAAGGTTCCCCAAAATGGAAAAGAGTGGAAAATCCCTAACCAGAAATAAAAGAGGTGGATATGTATTTAGAATTATCGAGGAACCCCCCGACGCCGACAGACCCACCCCGGTTTGGGTCGGCGTCAATAAAAGCGAGGCCCCAACAGGCAGAAATCAGAGTTCGGGCTCCAGCGGAGAGTTGAGTTTCCAGAGTTGAGTTCCAGCAGTTCCAGTGAGTTCAGCTGACCAAGATTCACGCAAAATTCCGTTCCTCTTCAACCCAAGAACAATTATTTTGAAGAGCGACTCAGAACCAGACCACCGAAATCAGTTTTTTTTCGACTTTTGTCCAAAGACACACCGAAACGCCAATTTCTTAGAAAGCAAACAACTTGAAGCGTTAAAAACTTGCCTAACGGAAAACGACGTGTCACAATCCACAGAACGGGTCGGGAGATAGATGCAGTCCTATGTATCGAACAACTAGACATAAAGTTTGTTACCTTTTTCTTTGATACTTTGAACTTTTTGAGTTTTCATTTTCTTTTCTTTTATGCATATTTGTGTAGTATCACCCCCGTTGAACTGAGTTTGCATTACGGCTCCAACCACTGTTTGATCTCGTCTGTCTAAGATCAATTCACAACGTGGGTAGGCAGACTGGAGATCAATGCAGTTACCTTGGTAACCAGGCGTTGGAAGCGAGTTGGGAACGACGAGGCTGATATCAAATCTAACCAGATTCCCACCCGAATCACCAAAAGTTTAGAACGTCACATTTGGGTGCCGTGACCGATACCAAGCCAGTTGGTCGTCACAGGACGAGACAACACGACTGACGCGACAGGCGGGCGTCACGTTTGGAGCAGCGACACCCGAACGGAGCAGCGAGGAGCGAACAGCTGGCGCCGCGGCGAGGACGTCACAATTGGTGCTGTTTGGGGACGTCACAACTGGCGCCGTGGTAGATCAGGATAGAACGTCACAGTCGGCGCTGCGACCGGGGGACGACGTCACATAAGTTTTCGTATGAATTGAACAAAAGAAAAATTCAGACAAAATAAGAATCTGCATAGTATTTTCTCTTTGTGTGTTTCTACTAGAAATGTGACGAAAAGTTGGGTAACTAGACATGTATGCAGTTTCATTATGCCGCTGAATTTATCTGAACAGTTAGGCAGAACATCTAATCCAGTTGTAGAGTTTCACTCAAGGAGGCTCCTTGCTTTAACGTCATTTGTGTTTCAAGTTCACTATATGAACGTGTCTTTCTTAAACATTGGAACCTGGAGGTAATTAGAAAGTGTCGACTTCGTAGAGGTAGTATGACGAGTTTCAGCTGTAAAGCTCATCTTCAGTTTATAGCACTTTCTAGTTTCTATTCTATTTACGCATGAAGAATTCGCAGCTAAAGATGATTGAAAAATCTTCAGTTCATTCTTTCATACTATGATGTACCTGACTTCATCTGCCATTAATTTATCTTGGCAAAAGTCAGATTACACAAATAAAAATCTGGTCTGGAGCTGCACGGTCATCACTTTGAAGGCTTGAGTGAATTCAAATTCTTTATCACTTCCTGTGTGAGATAATTATTCCCAACTCTACTTCCTCTTTCCCACAAAACTACCGTTGTAAGCCTGTTGCTAAATTATAGACATTTCTTAGACAAAAGCTATCCACACGTTATGTCAACCAGTTTAGACCTTTAAAGCTGAAAATCGATATACTTCCTCTACGGTATCGACGCATTCTAATTACCTCCATGTTCCAAAGGTAAGAAAGGCACATTCATATAGATTTTTCCTATCTACGGCCATTATATTCAACAGAATCACTGAAGTAGGTGCTTTTTTTTTGTCCTTACAAACGTAACCTCCTTAAGTCACTTGTCAATAGCGTTCTTTATTTTCATTGAAATCTTCAATATATAGCTCCTTCTCTTTTATTGATATTACAACACCACAATTATAATTACAATTTTGAAATTCACATGACCCTTGCATTGTGCAAATTTTAATATGATATATCCCATAGCTTTCGAAGATAAGTTTACAATTATAATTAGGTTATTAAATATGTTTTTTATGAAAAGACGTTTGTCATGAACATCATATTCTCAAATAATGCACGTTTGCTTTTCGGCCAACGAAAACAAAAAAGAAGGAAAAAGCTGTTAGAACATTTTTCTTTAGTTTCGTGACTCGCACTCTGAATTTGATAATTCGTTCTAATGACATGCGTAAATACATCGTCAAAGCAAAATCATAGTTCTAAATTCTTCCATTTCTTTCAAGAAAGGCAAATTCCCTATCTTAATTATTCTGTTAAATTCATCCAAACAAACAAACAGGTGATTCTGAAACTATCAATTTACCTTAATACAATATGTAAGATTAATAAAATGTCTAACCTAGAAATACCTAAACAAAAACATAACAATCTATCGTCCATCTATATATAAAAAAAACAGAGGCTGCCTGTCTGTCAGTGTGATGCATTTTCACTCGAAATCCATTCAACCGATTTTGAGAAAGCATGGCACATACATTGTACAATGTAAGAGATAGGTTCTTAGCGTAAAAAATTGATAGAGATTTAAAAAAAAACATTAATCGATAAAGTCGATCAAAATCAAAAAATTGAACTTTTTTTCTTCGATTAATTTCACACCCGTTATATAGGTTACATACACGATGCCGAGGTCAACGAGACCTTATTATTTTTACGCCACTGCGGTTAGCGAAAAACCACGAAAAACGAAAAATTAATTTCCACACAAATCGGTTTCATCACAAATTTTAAACTAAATGTCCCTCAATTTTCAAGCAATCTAATACAAACTTCATTCTCTTCTGGCCAACAATAAGTTGATTGTTAAACATTCAATTAACTTGATCATTGAGTCTACCCATATCGTGAAAACTCGCGTAAATTGCGATTTTTACTGGGTTCTTTCTTAATTTTCGTTGATCTTTATATCAATTTTCGTCAAATTTAACAATTGCTTTGTAAGTGTATCATCTTTTACATCACTCTGCCTTTCTTGCCTATATCTTGTCCTGGAAGTTTAAAATTTTCCAAACCCTCTTTCCATATTATGTATCACAGATTATTTGATATAATTCTTTGAGTGGCCTCTGTCTTATGTATTTGATAACAAGATGGATGTTCAGCAATCCGTCATAAATCTTAAAAAATCCGCAATACATCTTATGAAAAAACTAGTCGCTTATTCATTCAATGAATGTTTGAAGTGACACTTCCTTTCTTTATCATTGTCTATTTATTAATCGTGAAATCACGAATCTGACATTTACATCTTTATTTAGTTGTAGAGGCTGAATAGTTTTTTCCCCTTTCTTAATGCAAACCATGTTTTAAAATTCATCTCAGGTGATATTCTCTGACTGGGGCAGAAGGGTAGGGGACAATATATTATCTTTCAGAATAAGGTGCATTTTGAAACCGTGAAAATTGCCCCGGCTAGAAAACGAAACGAAAAAATAAAAGAAAATAAATGTAATCTCCAGCAAATCAGCCTCTGAGAATCAGTACCACAAAGCTTTGTTCTACAGAAATTGCTTCGAGTAGGCACGTCCAGTGACTTAGAACGAAGCAAAGATTCTACAGAATAAAGCTAATTAAAACAGCTCTTCGACAACAATATTCTCTCGACAGCTAACGTCGAATTCACACGAATAAACGTTTGGGTTTCTTAAATAGGGACATAAATCTAGACATAAAAATAGTGAAGAGATATTTCTTTTTTTTAAATTAGGAACAAAGAAAACATAACTCCAGATTTGTCTGTGAGATAATAAATGCTTAGAAAATAAGGTATTTTGTCTTCCTCACTGAAAGGAGACAGGAAGTAACTGGGGCTAAAATCAATTTGCATTCATTCCATTATAGGAAACTGATTTTATTAAAATAAGCGTCCTAAAATCAGTATTTTTTTTAAAATTGTTGTATATAATATACCTAGCAAAATATCATATAATAATTGAGTTTTTTCTTGCTTCATTTATTCAGTACCTCCCACGACCGTTACACCTTGCCAATACCGCATACATAATAGAGTATTCCGGTTTTTTGTGTGTGCATGCCTTTTCGCTCGCGCGCGCGCTCGTGTGTGTGTGTGTGTGTGTGTGTGTGTGTGTGTGTGAAAACATATCAGAGACGCTATTTGGATTCAGTGAAAAAAAAGAAAAAAAAAGAAAGAAAAAGGAAGAACAATAGAAGTGTTTAGCATCTTTTGCTACTACCTCAAAAAATACTGGTCTGTTCAGTTTTGATCGTGACAAAAGTCATATCAAAGACACGTATCTATGGGAACATAATCGATAGAAGGGAAGATAAAACAATTTAACGTTTGTTTCAGTGAAATGGAAAAAAAAATGTTAATTTTAAATATTTTCATTTGTACCCCTTACTTCTTAAAATAACTACAAGCATTCAGATTTTTGATTGTTATAGCAATATTTGTTAAAGAGGTTAAGCTCAAATATTTAACAAAGAGATTGGCAAACTTCTACAAATACTTTACTGATCTCGAACTTGCTTTGAGCTTATTCAATTATTAACTGAAGAATTAAGATTGAGCTGAAAATTTCAGATAGGAAAACGGTTAAATATTCACGGGTTAAAACTTGTATTAAATATTCAACTACATTTGTTACCGTTATGATTATGTCTTTTTACGCTAGGTGTTCAAGGCAGGTGAAATGTGTAGTTTTCTTTCAGGATAAAATCGCCTATGTATCTCTAGACATTCGTTTTCCTTTTAGCAATATTTATCATCTTACTATCATGCACAGACATTCTTCTGCCATCCATTTCCACTTGTTTGTTAAGTATATTACTAGTTATTTTATTTCTACTGACTAAAGATAAACAAGTTAAAATATTTCAAAGTTATTTTTTATAAGAGTGACAATAAAAATAATTAGAAAATTAGAAAGTTTAATACACACACACGCACACTCACCCACACAGTCTCACAAACTTACAGAGACGCAAGTAAAGCAAACCACTCAAATTTCAGTTTAGTTAATAGCCTTTACTTTCGCACAGATATGTTTTGGAAAGCTACGTCTAGGTCTGTATTTCTACTCCAAGAACTATATATTCACTGGCAATTAGCCAATGATAGAAAAAATTGAATTTAAATCCTGTCCAGCATAAAGCTGAAAATATATCCTCACAAAAAAATAAATTGCATGGCAAAAATAGCAGCAACACCGAGCGCTATTTTCCTTCACCTGTGGTAAATGTTCAGCCAGGGCGCACATTTGATGTGTAGAAATTGTAGCAGATGTTTTTTTTTGTTTTTTTTTTCAACCCAAGCAACGTGGGAGTGCCACTAGAATTCAAGGGGTTACAAAAAGTGAGACCAAGTATAAGGAGGCAAGAAAGAGGAAAGGATGAAGAGAAATACATGGAATAGATTAAGCCATCTGGAGAGTTCGTCTTATATTGCATTTGAATAACTTGAGATTATAGCTATCAAGGAATCAATTATGAGGAAGGAAATTCCACAGTCGAGAAGTGCGTGACATGAAGCTATTGGATTAGAAGAGACGGCTATATTTAACCCTTTCTACAGAAAAAACAGTCGGACTGAGATGCTGACCTAGTGGTACGTTTAAATTCACGAAGATTGGAAACTCGCGAAAGTAGCTTGTGGAAGCAGTTACCATGAATGAATTTGCAGAAAAGACAGAGTATGATGATGATATGGCGGATAAGATAGATAACATGTGAGTTGGGTGTATGCACTGAAAATAACCGTTCTGAAGAGGTTTTCTACAAGGAACTTCATCCTTACCAAATAAATACGAAGGGAAAGAAGTTGATCTGACCCTGCGCATATGGCATGGCTGGTGTTAGCTGTAAATATCTGAATTACTGTAAATAAGGAATGTAACACCCCGGTATGGTGGCGCTTTATCCACAGGCCAATCTAATGCTACGAAGGAAGTTAGAAAAAAAAAGACGTTTGCTTGGTTATTGCCAGACGAGCTTGATAATCACGTTGCTGTAGTTACTCTCTTCTTTAATAAGTTTAACTCAGTTTGGCAGAAACCAGCTGTATGATGCCGCCCAATGAGAATTGAATCAATTAGATGCGACTCTGATTGCCAGAAGGAGCAGCTACCTAACCAAGTGCGTAATGCCAACGAGAATCAATTACACCCATTCCTATTGAAATGACTCTAATGTCTACATTGGAAATATATTAAGCATTTGTATAATCATTAAATTATAAAGTAAATTAAACCCTAAATGGCCAATGAAGTTATTCATAAAATTGCGGAAACTCGATATAGATATTGTCACTCTACTCGTTGGCGACATTATCTGTTTAATGACCCACAACCATAAAATAAAATGGTAAAACGTACATAGAAGCAGAAAATATACAGCATGCAACAAAATATTACCAAAATGCAATACGGATCCGAGGATATTTTAATGAGATATACATCCTTTATGAATATATTAATACAGAATATGTAATTTTATTAGAAATCCTTGCAAAAATTATATTTCGATGAGTTACACCACTGCTTTCTAATCGTTTTTTTTTTATTTCATAATTAATAATCAGCCACATAGTTTGTTGGAAATATATTTTAAATGTGAAATACATTATATTTGATAAACTCAGCTGGCTGTCTCAAGTAACGCTAAAACGGGAAAAATAAAAGACTTTTATTATCTTTTGAAAGAAAGAATCAATGAGTAGCGGTGATGCAATATTTGCTCGTAGAAAACGGAGTTTTCTCCGACAGAATTCATCATTGAGTATTTGGCATAATATGAAAGTGATCTCAATCACTGGCATAATATGAAAGTAATCTCAATCACTGGTGACATATAAAAGTATCCAATAGAGACCATGTATGTTGTGCTATTTAATTCCTCTTGAAGAACAGAGTGTTGATTCGATTTTCGGACAGTGAAAAATCTATGTCTGGCCTAAAATTTGACGTAGAGATTAATGTTACGTGGCAACCTTCTTGGCTACAGAACAACCAGGTTAATCAGTAAATACTATTTCGATTAACACATTTAATTACATAAAATGTTGTGACATTACTTCAAATTAATTCATAGTATGTTTACAGAATGTAAAACGAATTAATGTGCGGAATATATAGTTGATTTTTAATTTGTTTATTAAGTTTACTGTTCAATATTCTGATGCATTATAGTATAAACGATGGAAAGTGAATTAGGACTTTTGCAAATGTTGCAAAATTGATATCGAAGTCGGTTTAGATAAAGTCCTTATATGAACACCTAAGTTAAACTAATGGTCAGGTACACATTCTCAATTACCGACCATTTCGTTTAGAAACCAGATCAATAGAATATGTCCGATTGTTATATGGCTTTACACATATTTTAGGTTACAACACAAGGACTTTTTTGTGCTGTTTGTCATTCGTTTTGTTAAGTAAACTTTACGTTTATCGGTCTTGTAAATCATCTTAATTCATCTATGTAAATGTATCATAATTATAGTTATTCCATGCAAGATTAGAATGATTATGATATTCGGTTGTCTGTATCTGTCCGTGTAGCAGGCAATTTTGTTTAGGTTTGGTTGTCTGCATGTCGATTTGGGAACGTTTTGTGTGAGGGTAAATAGATTAAGTAACACCGGCTTTACTACTAGTAGTAGTTAGACATATCTGGTAAGAATTTTATAGAAGTTAACGAGGAAAGAATGATTTAACATTTGAAACTCACAAGACAATGAAGGCAAGCGTGTCAGAGGTAAAAACGTATCAGTTGTCTAACGAGATTGTGTAAATGAATGGGAGAACAAGGGTTGTCGCTATTACTATGGCAACGTTCAAAAGAGTTAGCAACCTCAGTCCTCTCAACTCAAACCTCCAGCGAGTGAACACGCCATGCTATGCTCACGGTGGTAAATTATCCTCAGAACTCTTACTTTATGGAACACAAGCTAGAGATGACCTTCCCTGATAACTACTAACGAAACCTCTCAAACGTGGTCCAACGGTATATATCCTCATATGCACTTCCTCCTTCCCGTTGCTTAACCATTCTCCTCAGTAACATTCTACTTTAAGTAGGTCTTGCATTGATGAACTAAAGTAATATATATATATATATATATATATATATATATATATATATATATATATATATATATATATATGTATATATGTATGTAAACTGCACATTATTAAGTTTCTAAATAATAAAAATCTTTTAAAGAATAGACATGAGTTCACGGTTTTTTGCCGACGTCATCAAATTTACGCACTGAATTAAATAACAGGCATACAATATGACTTTTATAATCCATAGCCCAAATAAATAGTTTAAATACCCTACAAAAAAGATAACCCTTTATGAAGTCGTCAAAAAACAAATGTTACGGCAGTTTTTATATGCACAAATCCCTTTCATAAAAAAAAAACTAAAATAAAAAAATAAATAAATCTCCATAGACACGCAAATCAGACTAGGGTTAAGACATCTTCCGTTTAAAATTTAGACACCCCCACCTTACCCTGACTTGGCATCTATACTTATTATTAACACCCAACATACCCCTAACTATTTTGAACAATTCGCCCTGGCTGTTACCATGGAAATTTTGATTTCAATTATGAATATACTATTAAAACACGTAAATTTTAGAAATAAGTTATCCCCCAAAAATTTCGGTTGAAGATTGAACAGAGCTTACTTTAATTCAATTTCATTCAAATAATTGAAGTTTTCGGCTCTTGTTTTGAAACATGGGACCTCTTATGTCGCGATTTGGAATCATATTTTTAAATTAATAATTACATATATATATATATATATATATATATATATATATATATATATATATATATATATATATATATATATATAAAGGTAGGTTTCGTGGTACAAAACTTTATGCCTGCCATAAAAAGACAAAAAATATTTTTATTACCAATCATGATGATAATAGACAAAAAGTATAACTGAAAAACAGGCTAGCCAACCGGTTTCGAACCTCGCTCATCAGAGCTAAATCGAGGTAAATAATTAAAATAGAATTATCAGTAAAAAAAATGGACAATATGTATTGGAGGACAAAAATATTGCTTAGATGGAAATTTAGTCGGAGGCGCTGTACGAAGCCTTTTTGTTTACACAGACAGGGCTTTTTAAATAATATCTAAGCATTTTTTCAGAGCATAAACAAGACTGGGCTAATGTACCAGCCAGTAACAAGCAATCTCTCAAGAATCCTTCCATATCAATTGATGTTACGACATTAAAAACTGTTGAGGCTTTCACATATCTTGGATCAATAGCCTATTCCAAATGGGAAAATAGACAAAGAAATCAAGTCAAAATAGGCAAAGCCAGCACAGCATTCGGTAATCTTAAATATTGGTCATGGAACAACAAATTTGGGGGGATGTATAATTATTCCATACTGTTACACGATTTGGACAATTTTGCTGTTACATCCGGTACAGACTTATGCCAAATTAGGTACACAGTAATGAAATATAAGTTTGTACAAATCCAAATGTATTGATTATACAGACATCAATATAGTTATAATACTTATTGTATATCTACTTTTGGAGCCCTGTAATTGTTATGTTTCTACGAAAGGGTGGTAAAATTTTATCTTATTTACACTCTCAATCTGTCAAATGTTTTGGTAAAAGCCCAAACATAGAAATTTTTATATTCAAATTCGTAATCTATTTTTTCCAATATAAAATCTGCAAGGAGTTATCATTTTCATTGTTTTAATATATACGATTCCACAGAGGCCAGAACTGACATTGTGTTGCATATTAAACAAGATTACAGACCATCATTCACGAGTTGTACTTACGAAAATATCTTAGTGGGCGTATTTTTCATTCTAACTTTTTTATCGCTCACACACGCTACTTTTTTTCATAATTTCTGTCTCCGTTTAAAAAACTACAGACCAGCGGATATTTTACAAAGTAATGCATGAATATTATTGGACCTACAAATGTGTGGCGAAACAACCAATCAAGGGAAATAATTTTTAAAACCATTGCTGGTCAGGACGAGAATATATCAATCATAGCTCACCATATATATATATATATATATATATATATATATATATATATATATATATATATATATATACCGTGTGTAAAGATGAATGTGGGGATAATTAATTTGACATTTTATATAGGTTACAATTACGGCACATATTCGGAATTGATGAAGCAGTAAAATTGGACATCAGAAGCTCTATTCTGTGTAGGCCAAATTTAGAAATTCGATCGGTCTCTTCTTCATTTAAGAGAAAACTAATCATTATCTCCTCGTTCACGTTTGCTGTTTCTTCAGATTTGTTATCAATTTGTCTTTAATTTTACAAATTCGACGGACTTTCAGGGTAATTGGAAAGATGAAATCTATACTTCCTAGGTTTTATGAATTTAAGTGCATTATTAGATTGGCGGCAAGATCTCATATTTTTACCCTTGGAATGGCTAGATATAACCGTAAATTCTATGGTAACAGTTCCTTTTATACAATTTTTCTGCTTCTGGAACATTCTTCCGTTTTCTTCGGCTAAACTAAGTAGTTTTCATATTGAGCTTTCATTCATTTTAAATCGTTTACAGATATAGTCCATCTGAGAATACACCCGGACATGCACGTAGACACAGACACACACACACAGACAGACAGACAGACAGACAGACAGACAGACACACACACATAATTCTCTCTGTTAAGGTTTAATCTTTCTCCTTCTAAATTCTGTTTTTATTTCGGGAGTTGTTTTTTCTGTTTTCTTTTTGAACTTGTAGGTCTGATGAATTGGATCGTATTTACGATTCCAATTGAATAAATTATGACCATGGAATATTAGTGTTTAAGTCTTTTTGTTATATCCTTACTCTGTCCTGGACATTGAGTTCTACCTGGATTCTATCCTCTCGGAATTTTTTATTCAAATAATATACATATATGTGTATGCACCTATGTATATATATATCTATATATTTTGCATGTGTATGTGTATATTTACCACTAATATTATATATATATATATATATATATATATATATATATATATATCGTCTTATTCTGTGTGTTATGTGAGCGTTTGGGCACACGAGTGTGCGTGTTGGTGGCTAATATACTTGCGTTAATTCTGGCGCAATGTCACGGTTGTAAATTATCTAGTATTAACTTAGCAAAGCTTTTTTGAAATAACTCACTACCCATCGCTCTGTGACAGGAAGCTGCTCAGCTTCATACATATTACTTGTTTTTCTCGAACTGGTTAGCAATTTAATGTTAAAGGTTAGGAACTAGTTTAATGTTAAATGTTAATGTATTACTTATGAAGCACCCGCAGATATGGAATACGAACCATTAGCAAGGATTTTGCAGACTTTTTGAATGGTTATGTACAGTGTTTATATACCTTCCTCTATGTCATGTTGCGACACGCCATTTTCCAGTTGTAGGTAGCACCATCTCAAAAAAACTAGACGACAATAGATAAGGAAAACCTGGAAGATAATGTTGTCTATGTTATCAGACAGTCTGTGTATATTTAAACTATAACATCTTTGTAAACATGCATGTTTATCCTGAGGGCTATTTCTATTAGCCTTGTCCCTTCAAGATTTTGGTTATCATTACTCTCCACATTCCCCTGCCAATGCAGCACTTAATAAATTTAGTCTTTTTTGCTAACTCTCCTAAACGTTGTTTTACCATCCATTTACACAACTTCTTTAAGTAGGATATTCTCTGTTCTCGTCTGTCCGCCGTGACTTTGGTATGCGCTTTCAGTATCATATTTTTCTATGTCAGCTTCCATCAGAAATTTCAAATGACTCTTCCTGATTTTACGCATAAACTGATCTTTCTATTTCGACATTCTCTAATGATTTCACGTTGCTCACATGTTCATGGTTTTCGCTATATCCATGAGTAGAACCACAATTATTTGGCTTTAATTCTCTCCTTCATCTGTGAGAATATTGTCAAGCCTTTACACCGATATACGATGACTGACATTATGTATCAGTACGGTTATGCACCTAACGAAAATTTTCTTTCTTATTACTTCGTTTAGATTATGTAATGTATTCTCTAACCCAGTACATTGTAAAATATTCTCTAACCCAGTACAGTGTAATGTATTGTCTATCCTAGTACATTTTCCGACTTCTGTCTTTCATTTTCAATCCACATTTAAAACACCTTATTTAATATTCTAACCTCTCTCTCTCTTTTTATATATATATATATATATATATATATATATATATATATTGTGTGCGTTAGCGCGAGTCTCTCGGGCGGTATATGTTTTTGATTTGCATCTGTGTGTTATTGAATTCTGACTAAGAGGTAACATTCTATTTTTCAAATACGTTTTCTGTCAAGTTTGAGAAAGGTTTAAAACAATGTAATTTCTTTTCGTTAAGATATAAGCAGTAATTATAATTAGTATCATTTTGATAATAATAGATTATTTTAATGCATTATTAGTATTATTTTAAATTATATGTAATGTACATCAATATAATAACAACTACGATGGAATTTTATTTTTCCTAGACTACCTTCCACTCACATTGAGAGAGAGAGAGAGAGAGAGAGAGAGAGAGAGAGATATTGCATTATATTCTGCCATTAGTGTTATCAGCCGTTACCTGTCAACAATATCTACATAAAGATTATTCTCTCACCTTTATTTATATACACACACATTCAGTAACGTTCTACTTTGGGCTCTTGAATCTTGTTTTATTTTTAACACGTGTCTAATATGAGGTTTGCTATCATCCGGTTCACACACCTCTCTACTTTCATTTAACGGGAGCTGTTGTTTACGTCTCGTTTCCTGCTTCGGATTAGGTTTCCGGTTCCGTCTAAAGTCTACTTCCACATTCCGACAGAACTCTAAAATAACTTGACCACATCAAGTCTAGGGATTTTTTTAAGCTTTTCACCCCAAGCAAGGCTGGAGTGTCACTATCACGCAATGGGTTACAGAGAGTGAGAGCAAGGGTAAAGAGGCTTGAAAGAGCAAGGGTAGAAGTGAAGGACGAAGAACAGATCAAGGCATCTGAAGATGAATTTGAATAGTTGGAGATTATAGCTTATCAGAGAAGCAAGTAAGAGGAAGGGAGTTCCACAGACGGGAAGCGCGGGACATGAAGCTATTGGAGTAGAAGAGACGGCTTGAATTCGACAGTGAGAGGGTGGGACTGATAGGCCGACCTAGTGGCACGTTTAAATTCATGCAGTTTAGGAACTAACGAAAATAGCTCGTCGGAGTAGTTACCGTGAAATAGTTGTAGAAAAGACAGAGGGAGGCGACGGCACGTCTGTGAGAGAACGACTGTAAACGAGAGGCCAGATCAGGGCCAAATACACTGCGTATCCGTCTCTGGATTTTATCAAGATGAACAGCGGGGGATCTCGAGTATATATATGACCGCAATATTCCATGCAAGGGCGAATGGATGATTTATAGGTTTAAAGGATAAGAGTTATCTTCCCTATATAGCCCCTAAATGTTTTACTTCTTGCCCTTTCTTACGCTAATGCACCACTCCACAGTTAACCTATAAATTGAGTGGCTCTCTTTTATTGGGAGAAAATTAGTAAAAATGAAAACAATGTAACAAAACATCACATGCTAGGAGAAGAAAAGAAGAAATCATGTCTTTTTGTAGAGAAAATCGTAATTTGAACTCGGCATAAGTTTTCCTCCTTTTCGCGTCAATAACATATATTGACATCTTGAGAACATAATAAATAATGTTTTTCTACGCATCAGAACATCTCCCGCGGCACCGAATATATGTGTTCTGTGCGTCTGATTAAAATGTTGCTTCCCGGATCGTGACTGATGATCACAGTGCATTGTCATATATATATATATATATATATATATATATATATATATATATATATAAACACACACACACACATATATGTGTATGTGTGTGTGTGTGTGTGTCTGTGTGTTTGTGTGTATATATATATTATATATATATATATATATATATATATATATATATATATATATATATATATATATCGCAACTCGGTATGTTGTTTTGTATCATATTTAATACGCGTTATGCCTAATTAAGTAGCTGATTTTAATTATTATTCATGAACATCAGGGGGTCTTAGTAAATATATGATCACCATGCTCTCTGCTCTAATGAATGCTGTCATCTGTTGTTCATCTTAAATATCTGTTTACTTCCTTTTCTGTATTACGTATCTTTGGCATATTTCATGGTCTTTTATAAAAGTTCACAGACAATTATATTCCTGCACTGATAGAAAGGGTGGAAAAAACAACGACCAGCAGATAATAATGCAATTTTCATTGTTATTGTAGTAGTTTTCTCGTAGATTGGATAAATAACGTCAATATATTTGAGAAATTTTGCAATGAAACGCTTTATATTTTCTGTGTGGGTTATATAATGTATTTCTATATGCCATTAAAACGATATTTTAAAAATCATTTCACCCTAAGCAAAGCAATGAATCCACTAACACGCAGGAATTACTGAGGATTAAATAATGTAACAAGAACATTATTAAACAGTGAGAAAGTTAAAAGAACAGAAATTACGAAGACAGAAGAAAACGATTGACGTTGCATTTGCATTAAAATCTTGACTGGAAAGAAGAAAACGGAAGAGAGTTCCAGAAGCAAAAAATAGTAGAAAAGAAACTTATATCTCGCCATCCCAACTGTAAAATTATGAGATCATGCCGCTAATCTTATAATACACATGAATTAATTAAAGCCAGGAAGTATAGAGTAGAGTTCATCATTAAAGTTACCATGAAATTCTTTATCAAAAGTTACAGGGAAGCTACATTACGGTGTTGGTAAAGTGACTGAAGCTGAGATTCTTGGTCAGGATACTGTCTCAAATAACAAAGAATGGCGTTTTTTTTAATCATTCAAAATAAATTTACCGCAAGAAAGCTAATCCATTTTTTTTTAAATCAATATTTGTTTTTGCTAATGTCGAGTAATTATAACTGATGTAATAATGAGGGTATATCACTTTCCCAAATAAGAAGGATATGAATGATTGACTGGTAAATATATAGTTACAGCATCAACATTATTATTATTATTATTATAGAATAGATTTTAATTTCGAATATTTTTAACACTTTCGTCAATGACATAGGCGATCTACCATGAGTATGACATCATGATACGCCAACAAATTTATTTAACTAATTATATCTGAATTCCATTAAATTTGGGAAAAATAATGGAATTTTGTTTCGTTTGCATTCTGTTTATGGTTGTAATTTAAAGTTTACTTTATCATAAGGCTGGTTGCTAGTCAAGGCTGAAGAAATCAGTCTACATTAACCGATATCTGGGTGGAGAAGATACATATGCATGCCTTGTCTAAGTTCGAAAGTGAATGCAAGTGACTAGCAACATAATCGCTATTCACCTTAACCCTTCTCGCTTTCCATTTACAAAAGGTCACCTTTCCTCGCCATTTCTTCCAAAAATTTTAATAGAAATTTTCTGATACTATACGAAAATTTCATTAATATTCGGCATTTCATTAAAACATCCTCATCGTTCACATGAAATTCTTCGTATTTTTCTATAGAACAACATCTATATTGGCTTAATAAATTGTCCAGTATTCCCTATTCTCTTTCCTCTAACGAAATGTTCTTCTTTCTTAGTACTTTGCTAGGCTTTTTAAATGCAACTTTGGAATCCTTTACCGTTGTTTTACCGGTACTAATATCGGCATCGAAATCTGTTACTATAACCGCATATATTACAAGCTACGCGTTCGAAAATATATTTAAACTGAATAAACAGCGGTGAATTCCTAGGTTATATCAAGACTTAGGTATGACACTGGAATCTACACTTCTATGGCAGTTCTACAGAATCATTTAATAGACGCAGTAAGTAAGCAACGAGAAAGTCTTAAAAAGGGTAACAAAATATCACTTATACACTGAATCAGAACGAGGGAGCTCAAAGGATTTAGACACTTAATAAGTAAGAAGGACTTAGAAAAGTAAACTCCCATAGGGCATATCAATGGCAAGAGTGATTGGGATGGACAGCGAGTCTGATGAGTTCATCTGCATGGTCGCCAGAATAAGGAAGGGGGGGTTGACAAAAGGAGAAACGCTGCTAAGTTTCATGAAGGACAGGATGCTATTGGGATCAATGATAGCCCAAGTCTTGAGTGGACACGGCACACAGAAGGAGTAAAAGAAGATGGGGTAGAAGATGTTTGATGTCACAATTCAAGACTATATATCATAAATATACACTGCGTATTCAGACGGTGGCTCAGACAGTGAGGTGGTGGCCACTTTTGATCCGGATTCGTAACACGGTTTTCAATGCATCAAATACAGCGTTGGCATGAATCTGCTTCTCTGTAATTCACGCAAGAGCTTGCATATTTCATGGGCTGACCTTTTCACGTGTTCGGATCGAAGCTGATTGTTATTGAAGAGCGGCGAACATGATTATCTTTGCGTTCTTCTTTTGATTAAATCTAACTCAACGACTGTCTGAAGCCTGTAGCAATCAATTGATTACTTCAGGAAAACGAAGAAGACAAAAAAAATGGCGGAAGCCGTTGGGTGCATCATCGTTCTCCCATTAGAGTCTTCAGCGGGTTCTTCCGCTCGGCAAATGCCATAAGATCAAAAGGCTGCCTTCTTCATGCTCCTTTTCGCCGCTATTTTCCACGTTTGATTCTCAATGTCGGTAAGTAGATTTATTTCGCGACAGCATTAGTCTTTAAACTTAGATATAATGAAATGCATGTAGATAAAAATAATGAAACAATATGCTTTTTGTTCTTTTCATTTAATTTTCTGTTAAAGCGTTTGCTTGCTGAAATGAATATAAATATAATTACTACCAAAGAACGACAGATTTTCAAGTTCTTAATACAAATACATTAACTTGGAGATCGAACATTTTTTTATTGGCGTTCCTGTATGTTTAGAAGCTTTCTGAACTCATATTGCATAATTTGTTTTACTATTTCGGGAAGTCATGAAATTTCTTACATCTTCTCGGATAGAGCGCAGGTTATATTTCTGCAGAGTTTTTCTTACCTTCAATTCATTCTACAATTTCTTTTTTCATTAAACATGTTTCATTATGAATCATAAAACTGTAAAAAGAATCGTCCGAAATTATATAGTAATGTGGGGTAGTTAATGGTGTTGGTTAGAAAAGAATCAGAAGGGTTTTTGATCAAGGTTGCGTTTTTACATTAACACTCCACTTTAAATTTGTAAAGAAAACACAAAAATGAATGACGAGAGAGATCAATGAAAATCAACAAGTAAACATGTATTTAAAAACAAGCATATACATATAATTCGGGTAATAACAATAAAGATTAAGTCACACGAAGTGGTTTCCCTTGTATTGTGTGAAGAACAAATGTATTTTGTAATAATGTTTTTTGTTTAAATTTGTTGGTAGTTTAAGTATGTTTGATGTTTGAGTTTGAAAGTTGAAATATTTGTGTGGAAAAATGATATTGTTCGAATAATTGACATGGTTTGTAAACAGAGAGTACACTGTGTAGTGTGAGTGTAGTTTATGTCTGTGTGTGTTTGTGAGTAGAAAATTGAATATACACGTACTTGGTTTAGGTTGTGAAAATTTATAATCTACTGAAGTAATTTCTTTAATTTCTGCTTTATATAGATGTAAGGTTGCTCACAGAACGAGCGCGGGAAAGATATTGAAGAAAGTGTCATTTAATGTGATTGGCTAAAAATCGACCAATCGTTGATTTTTTTCTATTGCTAGTTTGGTGACGCAAAAACACGAGAATTTTTTATGTGGCTCGTACGATGCGTGAATTGTCTGTACAAAAGGCATTGTTTATTTTCCGTCCAATTACTGTTGAGTGATTTGTGGGCGTGGTGTACGTAGGCGTCCACTACAGTAATAATATCAGCAGTACAATAAATCACCTATTAAAGTACACAGTGGATAATTGATAAAAATGTGACATCGATGACGGCCACATAAATTATCTCTTCGACCGCGATCATGATCTATTTCATGCTGATAAGGAGGTGTCGGCTGAAAGGGTAATTTAACACTCTTCAAGGATATAGAATATACATTACTTTTAAAAGTTCAGGAGCAGTTTATTTTGCTATTAAATTGATGTGATGTTTTTCAAGAAAACCAGTAAATAAACTCAATAGGAGGCATGCCTAATTTTATCTATATACTGGGATCTCCTGCATTTTTCGACGTATTAGTCACCAAAAAGGCAATTGATGTAGGTCTCCGTTTTGAGTTTGAGACCCTTATCGATAAATTGTGGTGTTTATTATTATTATTATTATTATTATTATTATTATTATTATTATTATTTTATTTTCTTTGATTTCTGGCGTTTACATATTTCTTTCCGGGTCCCGCCCAGGGACCTAAGGTTAGAAATGGCGTCATGACACTTTCCACTGACAAAAAAAAAAAAAAAAAAAAAATGATTACATAGATAAAGCCCTTCGTAAGGTGTGGGCTGTACTTGTCAGAACAATTTTCTGTATCTCCTTGAGGCATGGACTTCCAGGTATCCATTCAATTAGTCTACTGGAATCTTTTCCAACCAGTCCTAGGGCTCCAACTACAACAGGGATTGTTGATGTTCCCATATGCCACATTATCGAGATTTCTATTTCAAGGTCATTGTACTTTGACAACTTTTTGAATATCTTCAAAGATACATTGCAGTCGGCAGGGACTGCCATATCAATAAGGAGGCACCGTTTTTGTTTATGGTCTTTAAAAACAATATCTGGGCGGTTGGCCTTGATTGTTCTGTCAGTGTGTATTGTATAGTCCCATAGAATTGTAACAGGTCCTATCTCCGTAACCGGGTCTGGGTGGTGTTCATACCAGTTTCTTTCAGTTTTCTTCCGTAGAAGTTGCAGATTTTCCAGTGCAGATATTGGCCCACTCTGTCATGTCGGGTTTTATATTCAGTGGGTGCCAACACCGTACAACCTGCTATAAGATGATCAATCGTTTCTGGATATTTATCACAGAATCTGCATTTTGACTGACACAATATTTTAGTATATGTGCTTGATAATTCCTAGTTAGCAAGCATTGGTCCTGCGCAGCAAGGATAAAACCTTCAGTTTCCGCTTTAACCCTGCACTACGTAGCCACTGATGGGTACGGGTTTTGTCTATTATTATTATTATTATTATTATTATTATTATTATTATTATTATTATTCAGAATAACCAGAGAGTTTTCCGAGTTGCCGTACTTTCATAATTACCATTAGTCATATTCAACTTATTTCTGATCCTCTGAACTGTCCTCAGATTGACACAAAACAAACTGAAATGTTCGTATTGACGCTTCGGCATTAATGCCAAGCAGTACAGTATGCCGTTTCCAAATTTCTGGCGGGCGGCAAACGACAAAATTAAAAAAAAACAAAAAAACACGCATGTACGAAATTAAAAATATGAAAAGACAAAAATTTAACAATCTTACACTATATTGCTGAAAACTTGTACAGAAGAAAACACGATTTCTGGAAAGGGGTGATAACAGAGAAGTGTTAGACAATTTGTCACAAACACACCTTGTGCCTTCATCAGTTTTTGAATTTAGATATATCCCTCGCAAAGACTGATTGCCAATCAAAGTTATAAGCACAATCTGTTTTGCTAATACGCTATAGTTAATTTGCTGGGAGAAGAAATGATGAAATTGGGATATGGGACTGTGGTTGCATCTTCCGAGCTGCTTATGAATTACACAAAGCTCCACACACACACACACACACATTATATATATCGTATTAAATTGTGAGTGTTCGGTGCCAAAAACGTGTTTTATTTTCCATAGTTTACTGGCAGAAAGGCATATTAAGCAGGTAGGATTTTGGTCGATATCAGAAAGTTTGGATAAACAGTAGTTAAGACAATGAATGTGGAGAAACTATATATATATATATATATATATATATATATGTGTGTGTGTGTGTGTGTGTATATATATATATGTGTATGTGTATGTATAAGTATGTATGTATGTATGAATGTATACATGGGGCATATGTATGCGTGTATATGTATGTGAAAAGTGTGTGTATATGAATATAGATGAATATGTGTATGTGTGGATATGTGAATATATTTTTAGGTTTATATATATATATATATATATATATTTGTGTATATATATATATATATATATATATATATGTGTGTGTGTGTATGTATGTGCATGTGTATGTACACGTATGTCTGGGTGTGTGTGTGAGTACATGCCTAAGTGTATGTACCCTACTTGTATGGTTTTTTTTGTGTGTATTAGTATGTGTTTTGAACATAGAAATATTTGGTCCTTATGAAATGAGACAATCGTTATATTCATCTTCATATATTTATATTTGATTTATAACCTGTAGTCTATACTAATTTTCCCAATTACAAAGCGGCCCTTTAAGTAAACACAATTTTATTTTCCTCCGTCCCATCTCTCTCCCCCACCCCTTTTTTTTTTTTTTTTTCCCTTCCTATCCGAATTGTCTGTGGTGTGTATATATGTCACCACGAAATGTATCTTTATGTATTAGACATCCGTCGACTTTCTTTTCTCCTCTTTTTAAATCCACCCCACCAACATCTCCAAAAATTCTCTTTGTTAAGGTTTTTATGTCCTCCTCCTCATACTTACACTTTCTCTAAATTCTGTTTTGATTTCCGGAGTTGATTTTTCCTGTTTTTCATTTTGAATTTGTAGGTCTGATGATTTGGATCGTATTTACGATTCCAATGGAATAAATTATGACCATGGAATATTAGTGTTTAAGCCTTTTATTATATATATATTTTATATATATATATATATATATATATATATATATATATATATACATACACCACAAAACGTACAAACACAATGTGTGTGCGTGTGTGGTATTATATATATATATGTGTGTGTGTGTGTGTGTGTGTGTTTTGTGTGTGTATATGTGTGTGTATATATATATATATATATATATATATATATATATATATATATATATACATATATATATATATATCACATATATATTTTGTGATATACATATGTCATAAAAACATACACACACATACACACACGCACAAATATATATATACGTGTGTGAGGGGGCGTTTAAATCTGTGTGGTGTGGTTGATGTGCTCGTATTTATGTACGTATCAACGATAGATCTTGATTTATCATTTGAATTTATTTATTTATCATTACTTCTCAGTCTCTCTCTGTGGACGATTTTCAGTTTCTTATTATCTGCTTCTTGATACGATCGCAGATTAAAACATATTTGGTAATGTTTGAATACCATTCCAAATATATAACCAAATCTTTTAAGGGAAAACGAAACCACTAGGACAAAATAAGATGGCATCGTGTCCGAGATTTCAACGGCTTATTACGCCTGATTACATGAATCTCGTCTAGAAACTGTACAAAATAAATTTGTATATTTTATCTTTATACCCACAGGTTGGTTGTTCGGATATTGACGAAATAATATGTAACATTGCCTTTATAACATCTCAGAGGCCGAAGCGTATCGGCTAGGAATTGTTTTTCCTCTTGTCTAGTTTTATTTCTTTACAGATACACTCTATCTGAAAACTATATTTCTATCATTAGGAATAACATGGCCGTCATCAATTTGGTTCTCGAAATAAGGATTAATTCCCCATTGTCGACAATATTTCGTTCTTCCATTATAGACTTCGAAAGTGCTTCTTATGCTAGTAAAACTTCTCTAATAGGACATTTAACGTAATACTGTCTTCTTTTCTAAATTTTTCCTCAATTATTTGACCTCATGTTATATTAAAGCCAAAGTTAGGAAACAACTTATATAGCGGGCATGAACATAAATATATTGGAAAATTTCCCTACAGCACTAAATATTTTAAAAAAATCTGTTTTCTTTTAATGACAGATACATTCTTAATTATATCGGCTCAACATTCTATGAATAAGAATAGAAATAAATGTTTGCAACATCAATTATGTTCTTTTGTTGTTGTTGTTGTTGTTCAAGAACTGTCAATAGACTTTTCAAAATTCGTTTATCAAGAACGGAACCAAAATGAAATAATTTTAATGAATTAGGTCAACGGATTTTTAAATTGATTTTAACACACACCCGTGGAAGTATCGCTTTAATGCGAACAAGCGTTTCGAGTTTATTCACGTTTTCTTTTCTTTTTTATCGCTATTTAATTTAAGAAAAGTTTCATGTAAGATTATAATTGGTTTCGAAATTTAATTCAGTTAAAAAACTTTTAAGGAAGATCCAGTTAGAAAGATGGAGAGAGAGAAAAATTCTACCGCGGATCAATAAATAATTTTGATTGATTTTTCTCAGGGCAATTATTTTACGAATGACCATTACAAACCAACATAGAAATAAAAAAAAAATTAAAAAATCCGAAATATTTATTTTTAAATTAATCCAGTTATTACGAAATGACAATCAATTCGTTTCCATATTACAATTAGGCTATTGCGTAATCACTGCATCGTACGACACAAGGTCAAGTTTTTGTTTCAGTTCCCGGTGTTTTCAGTTTGTCAACCAACTAAGAATGACATCAGATTCAAAGATGGTTATCTTAGACAAGAAGCGTTGATTTCAAAATGATTTAAGTGTAATCTAGTTATATGAAATATTTTTTATAAACACACGTCAGAATACATTTTTCTCACAACAACTTTCTTAACTGAATACTAAACGAAGAGTTGGGCACCTCGGCGTGGTGTAATGGTTAGCAAGCTTGTCTTGCTAGATCAGTTACGACTGAAAAGTGAGTTCAATCCTCACTGGATGCCCCATACTTTCGGCCTTGCGCCACATCTAAGCAATGCTTGGAAAATCTCTACTTAACGAAGAGTTACGACATTCTTATATTATATGTAGCTAGAATTTGTGTTTCGGCGACTATGTTTTTTGATCCTTGTAGTGCCGTACAGTTTATGTCACGGCATTAGTCTCTATGTATGTCTTCAGGCCAATACAACAATTATCGAAATCTATGTGTTTTATATTGATTTCGCCTGAGAAAGGTTTTCTTGTAGTCATAACTTGTTACCTTTCATGTATTAATATTTAGCCGCCTAATTGTCTTTGCATAAAGAGTGAATTGAATGAGAAAAACTACCTTGTTTGAATATTGCGCTTGTCCCTGTGTCCGTACAAAATGAAACAAATCTCACTGAAATGAAATTTAGAAGAACAAATATTTTATTTTTTACTTGAAAAACTTGCATTGTCGCTAGTTGCTAATTCGTTATTTCACGGACGAAGGAAATGGCTGTTCTTTTGCGGTATATGTGACCGACAAGTTGGTATGTCGAATATAAAGTGTCTCAGAAATAAGATATATTTTCAACAACCTGTGTGACTGTTTATTGGCATTTTTCAAATCCTTAATCATATATTATTCACCCCTAACTTAAGCATACAATCTTACTACGACACAGCGTTATTTTGAGATAATCATTTTTAATTTTTTTTCCTTCTAGTAATTATATTGCAGAAAACATAAAGGTCGTGAAAATTATATATAGATTATCAAAATTCGATTAACAGCGAAAGACGGTGTAAAATCACGTTAATATTTGCATGTTGATTTGTTTAAATATCAATATATTATTAAATTGACTTTACATGGAAACAAATTCACAAAGAAAGGGAAAGGTATGCCGAAGACGCATAAATATTTTTCTTAAACTTTAGGAAATCAAGATAAACAATTTGAGAAAAATAATACGCTGGTAGCATCATATGCATTTTCATACGATTCGACATTCAATAGAAAGTCAAAGTGACACTAAATATATGAGGTTATTTTAACAGATAATGGTGTAAATAAGAAATACTGGGTTCATATTATGAAAATATCTAGGATACCTAACAGTTGACTTGACTTGAACAGTTTAAATTGTAATAGTAAGGAAAGCATCGCTAAGGGAGTGTTAATTCTCGGGAAGAAGCTGTTTAGACGGAACCTTCGTTTTACCAAAGGTTTGGTTTGGTTTACGGCCTATCAACATCAATGGGTTATTTAATGCCGACAAAATTTTTATTACTGTTAATATTTTTTTTCTTCATAAATCTATTTCTGGGAATATTTTTCCTTGAAGAAATCTATAGCTGGTCATATTTTTTCAAAGAATGTATAGCGGTTTGTAATCCTGGTTCGTTTTTTTAAGTATTGCTGAGAACAATGTTTCCTTAAAAAATTATTGCTGGTAATATTTTTTTATTACAAAGTATTTCTGGTACTAAAACCTATTTTACACAAGTTTGCGTGTCAACTATTTGCCCATAGCTGGGACCCTAACAGGTGCTACCACCCCGGGTCAGCGCAGACCTGGGAACGCCAGCAATTAAAAAGTGGTTCCACTATCCTCAAAACCTCCTGATCAGAGGCATTGCTGTTGGACGTAGTTTATCGTCTTACCCAGGACGCGGATGTACTTTATCGTCATACCCAGGACGGTTTACCAAAGGAATGCGAAATAAATAAGTATGAATTGTTACCGTGTACGTGGATTGGCGAGTCTAAGATATGAATGTTTGTACTGGTTAGAGAAATGAATGTAGCTCATCTGAACGTTTACTATGTAAATAGCGACAAAATAAATTTCGTCTGTGTAAATCGTTTTGACCTCTGTCAAATGTGGACATTCAGAACTGAGTTACTCCAAACTCATTACATCAGAAATTTCTTTGTTCTGATCTGACTCTTGTAATGATAATGTCTGTAAGTATTACTCAGGTGCTTTCCCGTAGCGGTACATGCAACCGACTATACTTTCAGGATAATTAGCGTGGGTAAGGTTTCCAATTGAGCATGTTTAGCGTTGGTACAAGCTCCACATAAACAGACAGCGAAAATTTATAGGGTGAATAATGAGGAAATAGGGCTTAGAAATTTATAGGATGATAATGAGGAAAAAGGACATAGCAAGTTATAGGGTGAATGATGAGGAAATAGAGCTTAGAAATATCTAGGGTGAATAATGACGAAATATGGTTTAGAAATTTATAGGGTAAATAATGAGAAAATAGGGCTTATAAATTTATAGTGTAAATAATAAGGAAATAGGGCATAGAAATTATAGGGTGAATAATGAGGAAGTAGAGCTTAGAAATTTATAGGTGAATAACGATGAAATTCGGGTTAAAAATTTAATGGGTGAATAATGAGGAAATAGGGCTTAGAAATTTATAGGGTGAGTAATGAGGAAATAGGTCTTAGAAATTTACATGATGAAAACTGAGGAAATAGGGCATAGGGAATTATAGGGTGAATAATGAGGAAATAAGGCCTAGAAATTTATAAGGTGAATAATGAGGAAATAGGATATAGGAAATTATAGGGTTAATAATGAGGAAATATGGCTTATAAATTTATAGGGTGAATAATGTGGAAATAGGGCTTAGAAAAAGAAAAGAGCGCATAACGTAGATAACGAGCTTCTATAAATGGTTGCCAACACAAAGATTGGCATAAATATCATAAAGAAAAACTTTAGTAAATCTACAGAGGACAAGAAACTCAGGGATCCAAAATCGCCCACGTCCTATTATCATGTAGAATCAATGTTACTTACTAATGACTGAGAAAACAAAAGCTTTGGAATAAGCTTTGCAATAATCAGAAAAATTCAATGGTAAATATAACATTTCGGTACATTTTTCTCGTAAATTACCGTTGAACAGATTTTTTTTAAATTCTCTCAGGCGTCATGTCAAAATTACGCAAAAATGAAAATTAAACTGACAGATATATTTACCAAAATTAGACAAGAATAGCTTAAAATACTCAACAGTAAATACACTCAATGAAATCGCCATTGGCTTCAACCACGACCTCCAGATGACTTCGGAATTTCCTGCATCTCTTCTGGATGCTATCCTTGTTTACGTCGGTGAATGCTGTCACAATCATTGCCTTCAGTTCATCTTTAGTGTTGCAAGGACTTTTTTGGTCTCTCGCTCAACTGCGCACCATACATACATATCAACGTTGTTGCAGTCTGGGGAGTTAAGTAGTCAGATGTAAGGGGTGATGTCATCACATAAATTGTCTGACAGATATGACTGGTTTCTTCTTCTCGTATGTCATGGTACAAATTCCGTTGCCCGACATATTATCTTCAAGCAGTCAACCCCTTGATCCAGGCAAGCACTACCTACTTCAGCCACTTGATGTCGGCCTCCGAGTAAATTGTGATGTCCTGTGGTGAGATGGAGGCAAAACGTCCCCATAACTAGTGATCGTTCTAAACACCATGGCGTTGACTGAATATACCATCCAAATCTTTCCGGGTTCTCTGCAATGGCATATGATTCAGGCCCAAACACACTGAAATTTTCGTATTGGAACTTCCAGCGCGAACGCCAAGCAAGACAGCATGCCGTTTCCCAATTTCTGGTAGAGTGAATTGCTTCTCGGTGCTCTTTTTCTCGCTCATGCTGCACAACTGTCTCTAGTTAGCAGCACAGTTGATAATCTCAAACAACCAATGCGCATGCTCGAAATGAAAAACTAAAACGGCGACAATTTAACCATCGTACTCTGTATTTGCGTATAGATGCAAGATACTATGCCTCCTGCTGCATCTTGGATCGGTGTTTATATTTATTCTCCTATCATACAATCTATTCTCACGCACCACCTTACAATTACTTTATTTATTTACATGTTTCTATATTAGCAGCGTATATCTGTTTTTGATTGATATATAAGTAGATTTTTTAACAATGTCTGGGTAATTGCAATTTTACTAGGGCAATTTTGAAGAGTTTTATTCTTTTCTTTGTGCTATGTCTGTTACATCATCATAAATTTGCGTCATCGCTTTAGTCTTATTATATTTTAATGTACTATATTTACCTCTTAATTACCGTTATTTTATGTATAATGATTTCACGGTTGTTTCATGTCAAATGCTTGTCGCATTTACAATCAAGGTATACAACTTATTATTGATTCATCATTCACACAAAAAAAACACCCCCCACTCTCTCTCTCTCTCTCTCACACACACACACACACACACACACACACACACATATATATATATATATATATATATATATATATATATATATATACATACATACATACATACATACATACATATATATATATATATATATATATATATATATATATATATATATAGTTTTGCATTTGGGCAGCAAAATCTCTTGTATACAAGTTTACAGAAAGACGACTAACACGGTACTCTGATTAAGCTTTTTTATTCAACATGACCACAAATTACTGGTCGTGTTTTGAAAATAAAAAATTATATGTTCACTCTACAAAATATATTGACAAATCTATACATTCAGTTAAAATTAAATGAAAGCAATAAAATACAAACATGATATAT
>CAHIKZ030003790.1:1090000-1117500 GCA_903632075.3 Acanthosepion pharaonis
CCACAGCGATATCTTGCAGCCCTATGTTCTTCAAGGAATTTAAAAACATAATATATATATATATATATATATATATATATATATATATATATATATATATATATATATATATATATATATATATATATATATATATATATATATATATATATATATATAAAATATGTATAGAGACCTGATGATTGTGGTTTTTTGTAATCATAATTAAATATATATTACGTGTATATGTTACAAATATATCATGCTTTTAGTCTCCCAAACAATGAGAGCTATATTGATGGCTATCGCGTTGACTGATTAAATGTTCTTTTCGCGTTTTGGCGTACGGATGTTCTGACTCACACGCACCGAAAAATATTACAATTATTCATAAGTTATTGATATAAATAATTAGGGTGCAATTAGAGCTTAGGTGTTAATTATTCTCTCGTTCATTATCTTCTAATGAAAGAGTAATAAGTTCTGCCGAGTGATTCGGCAAACGCTCTCCTAATTAATCTTTTGAATCCTTATGTTTACAAATCGTTCGCCTCACAATTAGAAGTCACATTCATATTTGTAGAACATTATTCTTGCGGGAAAATTACCTCCTTGACGGAAATTATTAGTCAATGAATTACCTCATATATTCTTCATGAAAAGAAGTGGTCATTTGTGCAGTTTATCGTAATTTGAGCTAAAGACATCGGGATATGAATATATTTATTGGATCCACGATGTCATTGGAAGTTCTTGTTCAAAAGGATGTGTAAACTGCAAGGACAATGTAAATGTTCCTATCTCTGTTTCTTAAGGTGTACGAATAACTTGCATTACATTTTAGTAAATTTTAAAGCCTAGTCTAACAAATTCTTCAGCATCAGCAATCCTGAGTTCAGTGTCATGATGTTCCTCCATTTTTTTTATACCTTTCCACAAAATCTCAGATCTACACAACGTTAAGAAATACGGAATGAGGCTGTTGTATTGACAGGAAGCAATGGTACTTTATTAAAATATGAAGAATAAATAGCAGGTGACACTAGATTATGGTAGTGATAGGGGAGCATCAATTCGAGTTCCTTTTCTATAATATAGACATTGACGGGTAAGAAGCTGTCAAAGTGGAATACAAGCGATATCAGGATGATTCGACACTGTGTATGAGTGACGTAATTTTACTTCTTGTCTCCTCCTAATAAAATCAAGAACTTCGCATCCGTGACTGAACTGAGACGGGGTTAGAAAAACCTGTTAGGTTTCCACCTATGGGCAAATAGTGAAGCTCTAATCAAAAACAAAACACTATGAAAGTGCAGAATTACATTTTTATAGTAAATATACCATCAGTATATATCAATTATCAGAAATGTTTATTTATAGTAAAATTTGTAACAAATTCTATTTATATTAAAATTAACAACAATACGCTTTTATAGTAAAATTACCAACAAACATTTTATATTAAAATAGCTAATAATATATTTTATCTGAAGTTAAAGGGATACAGTTGCATTCAAAATGTTTAGATTTGACATTAAATTCCTTAGAGAGATTGATGTTACAGTTTTTTTGTATATATATATATATATATATATATACATATATATATATATATAGGTAACTAGTGAGTTAGTCAAAATGACTTAATTCCCTTTATAGTCTACCAATATAAGATTAACCAATCAGAAGCCGCAGAACATTGTATCCGTCGTGTATAAAGGCGGCCATTTTTGTTTATCCTACCGGAATGACCAGAGCCAACTTGTCAGGCGAACATGACAGAAGGAAAAACCACGCTCTGCTACTTTGCTGTGATATCCACTGCGAACCTGAACTACGCTTTCCTACTGTCTCCGAAATATTCACTGCCAACCTCTGGATTCTATACTCGAAGACGACCGTCATGAATTTGTAACAATTGATATACCCTTCCACAATTCGATCAACCAACCAAACAAATATCCGACCGACATGATAAAAGTATTTCATGACTTTAATCTATATATGTTAAAAGTTCGTAAATAAATCAAACCGTATTCCAAAATATAACTTCATAAAAACATAAAATACACATGTCATTGCCTGCAGTAATTATGTCCACACAATCATAAATATGCACTAAAGCTGAGAGAGATTAATAAAATAGCATGAATTAAGTAAACAAAACATAATATTTGACATTGCATTTAAATATATGCAGGTGAAGTTGAGCGGAAACAAAAAAAAAATTGATGCGTTCTTAAAAATATTTCCCATTTTCATTCATCTCTGTACCAAGCTTGTTTGAGAATACTAACTTCGATAATCATGCGAAAACCGGTGTTTCAAGCAGTATGGTTGTAAGACAGATACCATCCGAGCATCTTTAATAAACGACTGACAAGCTCCAATGTAATATTCTCCAAATATCGAAATATTAAAGTGTTGCTTTTATGCTGAACTGAATGATTTCTTTTGGTTACAATTTATATATACTAGGTTAACTTCCAATAATTATATGCCATTAAAATACAGCTTTATAATCTGACAAAGTTAATTTAGGTATTGATCTCAAAAACTACCTCCAATCTGTGTTTGACTGGGGCAGGAAATAGCTTGTGAATTTTAATGCATCCAGAACGAAACCGATGTTATTTACTCAACATAGTGAAACTCAAATGTCACCTATCAGCATGGTTGATGATCAACTCTTTGAGAGCGCTTCATTGTGCTTTCTTGGTGCCACGTTCACCACTGAACTTGGGTGGAACAACTGCATTGAATCAAGAGCTGCATCTATCGTAAGGAAGGTTGGTTCTCTGAGTCGCACCAGAAGTTCATTTTCTCGTATGAACCCATCATTCACATCTACAAATCTACCATTCGCCCATACATGGATTACTGGAGTCATATATGGTATGTTGCCCCCGTTGTTCATCCCGAAGTTATCAACAAGTTCTAAAGACGGATATGCAATGTGATCGGTGCTGGCTTGGGGTCTCGGCACCACTCATTTTTTCACTGACGTGTTGTGGCTTCCCTCTGTCTTTTCTACAAATATTTTCATGGAAGCTGCTTTGACGAAATATTTTCACCGGTGGCCCGACTGCATGAAGTTAAGCGTGCTACTCGGTAGGCATCTCGGCCGCATCCTTTTTACTGTCCAAACAGTTAAATGTATCCGCCTTTTCTTCTCAAACCGCTACTTTTCTCGATCTTCCCGACCGTGGAACTCCTTTCCTATTAATTGCTTCACTGATAGATATAATCTTGAAAAATTTCAATGTATTGTCAATTGACATCTTCTCTTGATCCCCGTTCTGCTCTTCATCTTCCCCCCGTTCTTCTTTTTACACTTTCCTCCTCACTATACTCAATATTTGCACTTACTTACACTCTCTGTAGGCCCTTGTGTTCTAGTTGCACTCCCTTGCCTTGCTTAGGATGAAATGCTTATATATATATATATATATATATATATATATATATATATATACACACACACACACACACACACATATATATATATATATATATATATATATATGTAGAGAGTGTGTGAGAAAGAGAAATAGTTTTACACACATACACACACACATATAGATATATACTTTGTTTAATAAATTCCTTTCGCTTTTGCCTTGAAAATGTCATATTTGACGAAAAGCGTCGGCTACCATTAAAGTTTCCTATTGTCTTTTACATTTATAAATATTGTCATTTTATACAGGTTTACTCTGAGAAATTTTCATATATATATATATATATATATATATATATATATATATATATATATATATATATATGAAAACTTTCCACGAGTTAAACTGAAAATGACAATATTTATATACGTAAACGACAATAGGAAAACTGGAATGGTAATGGTATCGACGCTTTTCGTCCAATGTGGACATTTCGAAAGCAAGAAACGAAAGGAATTTATTAAACAAAGTAAGTAATAATAACAAAACAATATATCATTAGCAACAGTAAAAATTTACTATGCGCATAAATTTGCCTTGGTTTTTGTGAATAGTTGTACCCACCTTCAGTCATATCGGTGTTTCTACCAAACCTTGACTGGGGCCTGGAGATCGAAGTGTTGATCTTGAGCTCACTAGGTGAATTTGGAACATGTGTGTATAATTTCATCGAAATTGGTCGAGAAATGTGGACCTGCTTAAAAGGCATACACACGCAGGCAGACATATACGGGAGACATCTTCAGTTTTATAGATATAGAAGATTATATTACAGATAATGAAAATAGTGTAATATCAGTCCTCCAATATGAGAGTGAATGCAGGTTAATATCCTCCAAAATGAAGACGAAACATAATGCATAAAAGATGAGGTTATTGTGAAGGCAATGAGCAGATCATTTAACACGGAGGAGTTAAGGAAAACGAAAACAAAAAGACGTTTATAATTAAAATCAGAAAGAATTGATATAATGAGGAAAGAAGGCTTGGAGAATTTGACAGTCTCATGACGGAGTACAGAGAGGAAAGACAGAGGGATATAGTGGGTAACCTAGTAAACTTTTTTTGTAATGGATGGCAGAGGAATGTGTGAGAGTGTAGTAAAAAGAAATATTGCTAATGTCTATATCGGCGAGGAGAATGTACTGAGCGATGATGGCCTACGTCCTGAAGTAACGGGACATATAAAAGAAGAAAAAATTAACTACCATTCAAAACAAAAACTTTCCCGATTTTTTTTTTTTTTTTTTTCATGAAATCTATTTTATTTCAATTTGTTACGCTCGATAACTTCCAAATCCTACGACAAGATATGGTTGACTTTTATCTTTGGTACAGCTGCGTTGAGTTTCCCTTTTATGTCAGCAGAGACACTGGCACCCCTTGAGGTCCGATTTTGCACTTCGTGCCTACGTTGTAACCTTCTAGGTCAACCTACTAATGCGTTTCTTTTGATGATCTTGCACGAAACAGGAGGAAATATCTACTTTGGTATCTCTTGATACATAATTGGGTCACAACTTATCATCTCCTCTAAGAAGAAAATATTCGTTATCGACATTAAATCCGATTCAATCATCTGGCATTTTCTGGCGTAAATCAACAATTACATACAGAGCTACATTTGTATCCAATAAAAATGTCTTGTTCGTGTATGACTTCAAATACGAGAAGTATTCAAGTTTTTGTAAAAATTGAAAGTTTCGCCTACTCAGGTTTTGTGAGGTCCCTAACTTATTTGCTAAAGCAGAAGTTATTGAACAGTTTTAGATAATGCTAAAGACAACTCAAATAAGAATTCGCGTATCTGACTTGTTATTTCTATTTTTTTATATTTATGAGAGCACTGTTCTTGAATTCCACCAATTCAAAACATTACAGTTAGGAGACTACGTGCTACGTACACAAAGTCGAGTCACGTATAGTCCCTCCATATATAAGTAAAAAGGTCCGCTCAGAGAGCATTTTCCTATTTTGAGGAACAGACTCCGACGTGGACGCCTCTCTAAGTACAGCAATCATAACCATTTCAATTCAAGTGTCAATCGATACATCGCCTCCTTTTCTTTATATCGTTTACTTCTTACCATCAGCAATTTTATTCGTATCCTACACGTCATTCATCATAATCTTTGTGGTAGAAAACCATATAGGTATATCGTGAGCGTTGCATTCTGGGAATATGAGTATAAAAATATTCCGGAAATATATTATATGAAGCAAAATACGAAATGGTGGCAAGTGCATTATTGTCATCATTTATTGATTAATTCGTTTTTTTACGGGATATCAACCCTTTCCTGTTTAAATCTAGAAAATATTTTTAGATTCTAAGAATTTTTAGGAGATAATAACGATTTAGTGTTGCAAGTATTACTAATTAACACATAGCTGGGGGTAGAAGCAGTGGATACATACCTTTCGCAAGGAGCATAGCGCTTAAGTGAATATAACGAACCCAATCGGAATTTGAACTCGGCTTTGAAAGCGAAGTTTCATTACACCACTCGCACACCACCTTGTATTCCAAAGCGGGCACGCATCTAGTTACATGTTAGCCTCGAGGTTGCTTAACTTCGGTGTGGTCGTATTAATTTTATTTATTTATTTATTTATTTTTGTCGTGAGAATTAATATCATTTTTTCAACTGTAAGAACGATGGAAATTCCATGTTTACATTAAAGCCGGCAGGTTCAATCCATGTGAATGTTAGGGCAAAAGAGTGCCTGTAAGAACAGTCGAGCTGCTCTTTCCCTTTGCCGGATTAATTGACGCGAGAAGAGATCCCCGTCTATATGGGGTCGTTTGTTCGTCTGATGTCATATTTTTATCATAAAAGAGATTAAGCAACCAAACTCCCCCAGACAACGCAAGGGAAACGATCTCCCCACTGCGGCATTCACCCGGATTTGTTTACGTATACCCCCCCCCGGGCCCTGAATGAAGAAATAGCGACGTTGATGGTGCATATCTCTTTGATTCTTTCATATCATCTAGATAATACTTTGTTTTCGCTTTTCGCAAACTACCATTCCTTTTCTCTTCAGGAAGACACACCCAAATAATCCATTGAACACACAAACGAGAGGAAACGCAATACATGCCAAATAAATTATATATATATATATATATATATATATATATATATATATATATATATATATATATATATGTGTGTGTGTGTGTGTCTGGGCGATATTAGTTTGTACGAAAGAGTACGTATGTGTGTGCGTGTGTGTGTGTGTGTGTGTGTGTGAGGTTTGTGGGAAAGATAGAAAACAGAAAGAGATTCGTGTGTGTGTTTGTGTGAAAACGAAAGAGATTCGTGTGTTTGTGTGTGTGTGTGTGTGTGTGTGTGTGTGTGTGTGTGTGTGTGTGTGTGTGTGTGTGTGTGTGTGTGTGTTCGCGGGCGCGCGTTTGTGTGCACGCAAGTACGTATGTGTGTGCGTCTGCGTGTGTGTGTGTGTGTGTCTGTGGAGGGAAAGATATAGAAAACAGAAAGAGATTCGTGTGTGTTTGTGCGTGCAAGATTGTGTGTGTGTGTGTGTGTGTGTGTGTGTGTGTGTGTGTGTGTGTGTGTGTGTGTGTGTGTGTGTTCGCGGGCGCGTTTGTGTGCATGCAAGCATGTATGTGTGTGCGTCTGCGTGTGTGTGTGTGTGTGTGTCTGTGGAGGAAAGATATAGAAACAGAAAGAGATTCGTGTGTGTTTGTGCGTGCAAGATTGTGTGTGTGTGTGTGTGTGTGTGTGTGTGTGTGTGTGTGTGTGTGTGTGTGTGTGTGTGTTCGCGGGCGTTTGTGTGCACACCAAGTACGTATGTGTGTGCGTCTGCGTGTGTGTGTGTGTGTCTGTGGAGGAAAAGATATAGAAAACAGAAAAGAGATTCGTGTGTGTTTGTGCGTGCAAGATTGTGTGTGTGTGTGTGTGTGTGTGTGTGTGTGTGTGTGTGTTCGCGGGCGCGCGTTTGTGTGCACGCAAGTACGTATGTGTGTGCGTCTGCGTGTGTGTGTGTGTCTGTGGAGGGAAAGATATAGAAAACAGAAAGAGATTCGTGTGTGTTTGTGCGTGCAAGATTGTGTGTGTGTGTGTGTGTGTGCGTCTGTGTGTGTGTGTGCGTGTGCGCGCGCGCGCGTGTGCGTCTGTGTGTGCGAGTGTGTGTCTGTGGAGAGGAAGATAGAGAAAACAGAAAGAGATGCATGTGTCTGTGGTTGTGTGTGCGTGCGCTTGGGAAGATAAGGAAAGACAAAAAAAGCATGTGTGTCTTAGAGTTACGGGTGCATACTGATGTCGGTGTATGTTCGTTTAGAGAGTTTTTATAAGAGAATATATTGTATCTTTAGAGTATTTCTACATGTAAATATATTTAGCTAACACATATTTCCGTATATCTCATTCGAATATTTTTCTTCATATCTTTGCTTCCAATATTAATTTAAACATGAATTCATTAATGAGTTAGTACTGTATCCAGTTGGCGAATGTTTAACTCATTTAAAACTTAGGTGAGCACAACCTGTATATCCAAGGTATGTCTGGAAATATTACAGCAATTTAATATTAACAGGATTATCAAATATTAAGTTAAATATTTAAAGCTGTCCACATAGATGTTAATATTGCAATTATAGCTTTTTGGAAAATAAACACAGAGAGACAAATATGAATTGTATAGATTAGTCAATTGGCTATATCCATGTGAAATTTAAACTATCCTTCATGTCAAGAGATTCATGTAAAAATTCAACAGTCGAGATATTCAAAATTTTTATAACATTAAGAAAAGATCACTTTACCTGTCTCTCTAAATATTTTATTTATGCTCATTATATGTATGTCTGTAATTCTACCTCTCTCTCTCTCTTTGTCTATCTCTCTCTATATCTATATCTATGTCTATGTATATATATATATATATATATATATATATATATATATATATATACGTTTGGTTGGGGAATTAAATGTTTAATGATGTTTACATTTCTGATTTGATTATAGTGCTATGGATTTGTATTAAGGGAACAACAGATTATGACTGAATTGAGAAAATTGTGGTTCAAAGAAAATTGTGGTGCAAAAATTTTGACCGAATTGACCAAATTGTGGTGCAAAGAATTTTCACGTTTAATTATCACGTAGCTTAAATCTGTGACGTGAAGTGAAGTCTCGAAGAAAGAACATGTACTTAAAATATACGCTCTCCAGAAGGACATGTTTTGAATTCAGTATTTCAATTAAAATTCTCAGACTGCTATGAAAATTATGAGAGATCAATAAGCCAGGCCTGGAGAAAGGTTTTTTTTTTATTTTTACACTAGTCCCTTTTTCAAGGGACTTGAAGCGAAGCGAAGCGAACAAAAGTGTATCTTGTAAAATGGGAACTGAAAATGCGACAGGTACTTGTGAACACGATTTTTTCTTGAAGCTATTTAACTAATCTTCTATATATCCATGTAATTACATGCGCGCAAACGCACTGAACATATTTTGTAATGTTTTTTTTTTTCATTTATTAACACGACATACTTTAATTTTATTGTTTAAAAGTCAATTTTAGTAGGCTCTCGTATTTCAGTAAATGATGAGTTTATTAATTAGACAGTGTATTTAATTATATTCGAGAAATCTCACTGGAACAAAAACATTCTTTCGGCGATGCATATATTCTAAGATTTCTCGAATATTCAGTCTACTAGATGTATTAATTATGTACATCTAGTCACATACCGGTATCCAGTAAAAATAACTTTTAAGCAATATATAGCCTTGGCCAAAATTATGGAGCACCAATGAAAAATCGAAATTATGATTCAAACTTATATATTTAAAGGTTAAGAATAGTGGAGTAAACATTAATAACAACAATCAATATTTGGTATGTCCTCCTTTTGCCTTTCTAACAGCTTTTATTCGTTTTGCATATTATTGACTAAGTTGTTGCAGGTGGTAGGATCTATTTTCTGCCAATCTTCATGAAGTTTGGCCTTTTTTTTTTTTTTTTTTTATGAACATCTGTGCCTTCTCCTCTTTTTCCTTAAATGGGACCACAAAGTTTCAATGGGATTTAGGTCTGGGGATTGAGGGCCACTTCATCACTGTAATCCCTTTTTTTCTCAAACCAACCGATTGAAACTTTTGACGTATGGCATGGAGCATTGTCTTGTTGGAAGATTACATCACTTGGAATGTTATTATTAAATATTTCAGTCAAAGAGGTTCGGCAACCCTGGTCCAGCATGTTAGTACAAAGTGTGGAGTTCATTCTGCCCTCACATGTGTACAACATTCCAGCGCCTGAAGAAGCCATGCAGCCACAAACCATTATGCTTCCTCCTCCAAATTTTGCAGTTGGAACCACACAATCAGGATGAAATGCTTCTCCTTCCCTACGGCGAACATAAACCGCTCCAGGGGTGCCAAAAATCTGATGAAAAAAAAAGAATTTGTTACAAATTTTGAATAAATGTTATGGATGTGTATTCACATAAAAATTTCATTTATTACATCCAAAGTTTAGGAAATAGAAGCTGTTAACTTACCTCAAAGTTACTTTCGTCCGACCAAACAATTTTGCCCCAATCATCAGGTGTCCAATTTTCTTGGTTTTTTGCAAATTCCAGTCGTTTTTTCTTGTTTGCCTGAGGCAAGTATGGCTTCTTCCTGGCTTTGCATCCTTTTAATCCCACTTCTAATAACCTACTTCTCACTGTTCGAGCTGATATGTTTTTGTTTGCATCCTCCCTAAGTTCAGCAGCAAGCTCTGAAGAACTTTTCCTCCTATCTGCATGGGATGCTCTTTTCAAAGATCTGTCTTCCCTGGCGGTTGTAGACATTTTACGTCCTTGTCCGTTTCTGTTTTTGAAAGATTTGTTTCCTTGTACCTTTTAAAAGTTGTTTAAACCCCTTTCCTTGAACATTCCATCTTCCTGGCAATTTCTACCTGAGAATATCCTTCACCAGATAAAGCAACAATCTGTGCCCTTTTAATCTCTGAAAGCTGCATTTTGGAAGTATTTTCAATGAAATATACACTGGTAGGAATCAAATATTACCCGAAAATTGCGAAACAACCTTTAGTATGACAATAAATCATTTTGAATATTGGAATGAATTTAGTACGTAACTCAGCTAAAGCTCTTGAGAGAGGCTTTAAAGCAAAAAAAATACTACAATCTACTGTTAAATATTTTACATTTGCTCTCAATTGTTCACTGTACGATTCTTAACCTTGAAATACGTAGTTTTAAAATATTATCTCAAATTTTTATAGGTGCTTCATAATTGTGGTCATGGCTATATATATATATATATATATATATATATATATCTTATGGAGCCAGGCACTTGCCGATTGGTTTCGTCTTGTTCTGATATTTTTATTTCTTCCCTTTGTTATTTCCAATTTTATTCCTCGGGTACCAATTTGTCCTGACATATCTGCAAGTTGAGCTATCCGAGGTTTTCCAAAGTACTACTACTTTTAGTATATATATATATATATATATATATAGGTAACTATACTCGTTTCGAAAAACCTTCAAATATTTGATTTGCCAATAATCAAATCAATCTCGAAGGAAAAAAGTTTTTTTTTAAAAAAAGGAAAGAGCTAGAAACATGAAAGTCTGTTGAAAAAATCGCACAGATACAGGTTTAAAGCCCAAAGAAAAAACCCCGATACGAGTAAACAACTAAAGAGCTCAATACAACCAGAGAGCAGCCAGCTTTTCCTGACGGTCCGCTTTGGTGAAATCTGGGTAGGTTTGTCTGGCTCACTAGGTTTTTATATATATATATATATATATATATATATATATATATATATATATATATATATATATATATATACACTTCAAACATTATTATATTTTCATTTATTATACTGTGCTGTTTATTTCTATCTTTTAATAAATAAAAATGTGTCGTCAATTGCCAATACGAATGCACTATAATAAAGTTTTATATAATAGAAATATCGGATTAAAATCAAATCCGTTCTTTCTTTAGATATTTATTTTGTGTTTGTTTAATGTATTTGAGCTGCAATTTTTCATTTTTGCAAATCGTTTACGTAAATTAAAGTTAATTTTTCTCATGGATGATTTTATTTAAGTTATATATTTTGTATCATTTTCTTATTTTCATTATATATTTAGTTATTCTTCTTTTTTTACCTGCCTTGGGACATAGGCAGTCATGGCCCTCTACATATTCTTCACCCCTGTGGCTTTTAAGAGGCTTTGCCTTTTGTCTATTTCTCCCAAACATTTTACTGTCATCTATCTACTCAAGACCGTCTATTATGTTACGCGCTGCGTTCCTCTTTCTCTCTTTCCCTCAGTCTATCTTGTGAGCATCAGATTTTCCAATCCCTCCTTCGTCATTACGTGACCCAGAAATTTTAACTACCTCTTCCTGACGCTATTTATAAGTTTCCTTTTTCTTTACATTTACTCTCGCTGTATATGTTCCATGTTATAAATGGCTTTTATTTTTTTGAGGGCCGGGGATGTTTGTCGATTTCTTCATTAAGATATTTCACGTCCCAATGCTTTTACGTGATTTTTTGCATCGTCGTAATTTTTTTTTTTTTTTTTGTGCTGAAATTTATTTTGTACACATGTTTCTAATTTATTACCATTTTATCGAAACAAGATTGCTTCTTATGCTTAATAATTCCAACATTCGTAAGATTTGCAATGACTTAAGGTGGAAACAATACATTGACTCAATAGCTGCCTCTTCTACAAGGAAAATCGTGTCGTGCAAGAATGTATTTTCTCTTCAGATTTCCTCTTATACATCTACAAATCTACCATTCTTCCATGCATTGAAATTTTGTTAAAATATCTGGTCTGGGGCTCCTGTTGCTAATCTCGAAGTTCTCACCAAAATCCAAAGAAAGGTCTGAACTGTAATCATTCCTGACTTGATATCTCGACTTCAGTCAATTTCTCATATAAATAATGTGGCTTCCCTCTGTCTTTTCTACAAATATTTTCATGCAAATTTTCTGATAAGCTATCTTTCCTGATTCCAGGACTACATAAATTTAATCATGCCACTCGATTGATATCTAGATCCCACCCTTTGTAATGTTGAATTAGTTAAATGCAAATGCGAATTCTATTCCAGCGTTTTCTTTTCTCGCGCTTCTCAACATTAGAGTTCCCTTCCTCTTACTTGCTTCCCTTATCAATCGTCTAAAGTTTAAATGCAACCTCAATTGCCATCTTTTCTTGACTTGATCCCCATTCTTCTTTTAACCTTTCCTCAATCCCGTTTATACGCAGTCTTTTCTCTCACTTTCACTCTCTGTAACCCTGTTCGTGCTAGTGGCACTCCCTCCTTGCTTAGCGTGAATTGCTTAATAAAAATCTTTTTTATAGTGTAAAATATTTTCCTTTTTTACTTATTAGTGCGGATTTGTCGGATTATTTGTCTTCCCCTTAAGATCGTTAGTTATAGTTCATTTAATTGAGTTGCTGCACATTAAACAGCGCGACAATTTAGTTGTTATCAAATCAGTGTATGTTTCAAATATTAATAATATTAGAAAAGTACTCACTAAGAATCCAAGTCTGTGTTCAAACGAACTAGATTACTATGTCCCACCTGTTTATCCTTCGCAGTTAGTATTCACCTTGTCACGGATATTGTAGAGGACCGCCTTCATTGTCTTCGTATGTTATTGTTGAGTTGTCTGATCTTATTCCAACAGATTCTTCTCACGACCTGCTACTGTATCAAACGACTCGCTAAGAGATCATTCCCGATCATTAAAATCTTAACATATTCTTGTTTAGTGTTAACCGTTATCTTCTCCACATATCCACATAAAATTCCTCCTTTATTTTGAAGTACTCTAACTCAAGTTGCTTTTGTGCATTATAAAGAGTGAACATCATCGTCAAAAAATAAAACAAATTCATTCTCTCTGAATTTCTCGTGTGAGGAGGTATCATTATTTCCCTATATTTGGGCTATTTTCCTAATATTTAATATGGATGTTGTATGGACCGCAGATATTTAGCATAAATACTGTAGGCAACAGACCTTCTGAATGTTTTTTTCCCGATAAGTTAGACAAACGTTGGCAATTGTTTGGCCTTCCTCCTTGACCCGTCTATTCCCACCTGTAGATTCTGAAGTTATATTTGTCCAGAAAGTTGGTATTTCTGATGTATAAGCTTGATGCAGTTCATTTCTTGTTGGTATGTGTTTGATTCGCCACTTATGATTTTTACCCGGTATTGTAGACATCGGACGATCCATTTCTTCACACTGTATGAATGGTGGGTTATTGTCCGGTCACGTTTGGCTTATACTGTACAACTGATGAAAGCCAGAGGCCCAAACTAATAACGGCAATAAAAATGAGGAAATAGAATATAAATAATGTAAATAAATTTATAAATGTTTTTCATTTAAACGTAGGAATATATATTTAATTTTATAAACGGAATAAATTAATTAGGAACTGATATTCATAAATTTTCTCATAATTAAGATTTTGTTTGGTTTATTTTGTTTTACGCCATATCAACCTCAATGGATTATTTAATGCCGACAATATTTTTTATTGCTGGAAATATTTTTTTGCAAAAAATTATAGTTGTAATTTTTTTTTCCAAAAATATTTTGTTGGTGTTATTTTTTTCCATAAATATATTCCTGGTAATTTTTTTTTTTTTTACAAAAAGTATTGCTGGTAATAAATTTTTTTAAAAAAATATATTGCTGGAAATATTTTTTTCAAAAAATGTAATTCTGATAATATATTTTTTTCGAAATATGTATTACTGGTAATTTTTTTCCCAAAAATGTATTGCTGGTAATAATGTATTGCTGTGGATAATTTTTCCAAAAATGTATGGCTGTTATTAAAATCTATTTTTATACTTTCATAGTGTTTTCAGCTAAGTTTGGCGGATGTAGATTATCTTCATACACAGGACGGTAATAATTACGTCACATCCACATATTTTCTATACATATGTATCAATTAGGTTATCGGTTACAATTTAATTCTAACACACATCAAAGTGATAATTGATGGTTATATGTAATAGCCAGACACAATGTACTAAACACTGTTCTGCTTAAGTATAGTTCCAAGCATCGCCCAAAAGAAGAACTTAATATCTGAAAGCCCTTATATACGCAGGTCCTTGCCCTACCGGTTAACTTACTTTACTACAGTTTATGAGCCGCCTTTTACTTACTGCCCGTTACTGTAACTCCCTTATATCCATAAATGTCTGCTTGACTTTTTTGCTGATTTAATGATAAACGTCCATGTCCTACAAAAATGAAAATAAACATGTCTGTGTAGATTAATGCAAACAGAACGGGCTGGCTATACGAAGATCTAATTTTACTGCATAGCATTTTGGTGGTGGTAGAAACATCAATTAGTCAAGACATAAGTGTACTTGAAGGAAAAAGAAATATTTATGTGGGCATGCGCAGAGTATCATCCATACCTATGCATATTTTCCTATGGTTTTAAGAGCAAACGTAGGTTCGCTTCAGTGTATTCATACGCACATATATCAGCGGCTTTTCTTTGCTTGTCTGCGGATCATTTATAATAGCATGAGACATTAAGATACCTATTGATAATAGTAATAAAAAACGTATCAAAGAAAATAAACCATCTTTGTATCAATCCCTCCCTTTTTCGTAATATATTTGCTTCTCATTTAAACTATATAATTGTCCATATATTTTTTTAATGGCTACACTCTAATGATTACAACAAAGAGAGTCACTCATTTTGCCTTCTCGACAGGAAGTGGAAAGAGGATATTGAGTCAATTGCTGAGATAGCAGCTAAGAACTTTGGTTCACTCTGTCGTACTAGACAACTGTTCTCTATAGAATCTATCCTATCTTTATCTGTAAAAGGCAGGATGTGTGTGTGTGTGTGTGTGTGTGTGTGTGTGTGTGTGTGTGTGTGTGTGTGTGTGCAACGAATTCGCGTCGGCAATTTTTGACGGATTTGCACCAAAATTTACATGCACACGCTACAAGTTAGCGGAAAGGCCAAGACCGACTTTGCATTTCCCAACTCTCATCGATAGTGGAAATATTCGATTTTTTCATGCTTCTACAGCAGCTTTCCTGTAGTTTGCGCCCATTTTCTACTGGCCAGAGTAAGAGCTGGCGTCCACAAATAGACAGGAAGATTCTATTGGCCAGCGTGAGATCCAACAGCTAACTCACATGAATGTTAACTAGCATGATAGGATGTAAAAACTATCGATAGCTGCATTCGTCACAAGTGGGAAAAATTTAAATCTGCATGGCACTTTACTCCAGTTGGTACATTCGCATGCTTAAAATCAACGTTGATTCTGATTCCGCAGAAATGAATTGGGTGTGAAAAAGTATTTGTTGTTAACATTCTTTTTTCATTCGGTTTTTCCAGTTACGAGTCATTTTTAAAGATGATCGTTTTGTGTTCATTTTGTTTAGTTCTTTTTTCGTTATAGATTTAATGTTTACAATAGAGCAGTGTGAGATAGGCAAGAAGTAAGGCATGTAGCAACATCGGCACTGCAAAGAGCACCCCTTTAAAGGCAAGGAAGGGAAAAATATTTTAAGTCAAGTGATAGCGATTGCTGTATGAGTACGATATTTAATCAAGCACGGGCAACGTCGGGCCATGCTGTTAGTATATTTATAAGACTATTATTCGTCCTTGCGTTCAATATTGCTGCCACATCTGGATATTGCTTCAATAATATATATTTACAGATTCTTGATAAAATCCAAAGACGAATCTGCAATGTTATTGATCCTGACTTGGCATCTCGGTTTAACTTCCCTGAACATTTTCTATAAATATTTTCATAGTTTGTCTATATTTCTGAGATGAGGTATTATGTACAGTATTTACATTAGTCGGACTATTGTTGCAATATGAACTCTGGTAAAGACATGCAATGATAACAGCAAAAAATTGCAATATGAGCACTGGTAAAAATGATGCTGAAAACATTAGGTTTATAATACTCAGAAGTTCATACCCAGATGTCCTCAAGGACACATGGCATTGGCGTTGGTTAGATCCAGTGACAGACCCAAAGAAGGTGAGTTCAATTCCTGGTTAAGGCAGTGGAGAACTTTCAGAGGGAAAATTAGCAGGAGATAACTGATATGACATCCATCAAACATGGCACGTGGAATTAGAACAGTCTACCCAGCGATCGAAATAAAGGGTTCAGTTCGAAATTCCAACCACCTGAAGAAGGCCGGAGCGTACAACGGCCGAAACGTTGTGACAAATATGGCGACAAAGATGAGGACAATAGTCCGACTAATGTAAATACTGTACATAATAACCTCATCTCAGAAATATAGACAAACTTTGAAGGATCGGTACGGACCCGATATACCAAAAATATGGAGACAAATTGAGAAATCTAACCAAAACTGGCACGAATATCGAACCATCTGACATTCCTACACCGATGCAGAGACCTACAACTCATCCCTTCAGGCTTGGCACCAAGACTGCCTATCAATTTCAAGGAGAGCTCGTCGGGTCGCAGAGAAAGCGGGACACGCCTTTGTCCGAGAGAGAATCCAGTACAACCGTTGGATGAAACATCGAGTACATGCTCATATCTCCCAGACGCTCGAGGATCTCTTCAACAGAATTACCAATGAAGAAGACCAGAGAAGGATCCAAAATGACCTGGATAAATCCTTCAGACATGAATTTGAAGTAGTCAAGGCTCGCCAAGTGCAAAAATTAAATAGATTGAAAGATCAGAAGGTGACGCACAAGGTCCATCACCCACCAGTGAAAGCAGTAGTCAACATCAGCCAATATCAGCTGAGTGCCTCTGAGGAGTCAGTATTGAATAAGGGTCTCAACTTCGCCACAACCATCAGGCGGGTGCCATACTTGGACATCATTGCCAGAGTAGAGGAGGTGGCCTTGAACATCCCTCAGGCTCAGGCGGATGAAATGAGATGGAAAGTGGAGAGAGCCAAGCTGCCCAGGTCTAACATAACAAAACTGGAGAGACTGGCGATTGAATCACTACAGAGGAATGAGAACATCATCATACTACCGGCTGACAAAGGTAATGCGACTGTAGTGATGGACAAACCGGACTATACAAGAAAACTGGAAGACCTCATTAGCAATGGTAGCTACAGCATAGTGAAGAAAGATCCTACTATGAAAACGAAACGCAAACTGTCACAGATCCTAATCAAGAACAAGGATCACTTCGCACCCAAGACGTATAGGCAGTTATCGCAGCGTTACAGCAAGTTACCTCACATATACGGTCTCCCTAAGATTCACAAAGACGGTATTCCCTCAGGCCGATTGTTAGTTGCCAAGGCTCTGTGTGCCACCCTCTGAGTCGCTTCCTTGTAGATATAATTGACCCATTGATCGGAAAGTCTCCTTCATATGTCCGAAACTCCGCCCACTTCGTGGAAATAATCAAAAAGATGCTCCCATTCTATCCAACCAGATGGTGAGCTTGGACGTGGTGAGTCTGTTCACCAAGGTACCCACGGAGGAGGCACTCTCAGTAGTCAGAGATAGATTAACCTCTGACTCTTCCCTAGAGGAGCGGACCAGTATTCCAATAGATAATCTGATGGAGATGTTGACTTTCTGTACACAAACAACACACTTCGGAATGGGATCTCACATATATCGACAGGATGAGGGCTTAGCAATGGGCTCGCCATTATCACCAGCAATGGCGAATATATACATGGAATACTTTGAAGAAATGGCATTAGAGTCTATATCGCTAAAGCCAACTATATGGTTACGGTACGTAGATGACACTTTCATACTCTGGCCACATCAGGAAGAAGTCCAGGTTCTTCTGGACCATGTGAACTCAATAAGACCTTCGATACAGTTCACAATGGAGAAAGAGAGTAACAACTCACTCCCATTCCTGGATGTACTAATATCTCGAACAGAGAATGGGTTCAAGACATCCGTATACCGTAAACCAACATTCACCGGACAGTACCTCAATTTCAACTCCCACCATCCATACAGCGTAAAGAAAGGGATCGTCCGATGCTTACAACATCGAGCAAAAGTCATAAGTGGCGGTCCAGAGACGTTAGATAAGGAATTGGTCAGTATAAGTAGTACCCTACAACGCAACAACTACCCTGGGTACATGGCAGCAGCCCCCAAAAACTGGGATAGGCGGGTACAAGAGGAGGAGGAGGAGGAGGAGGACAACAACACTCAGAAAACAGTCTGCCTGCCTTATGTGAAGGGGTTATCAGAGAAAATACAAAAGATCTGCGGTCCATATAACATCAGGACAACCTTCAAAAGCGTGACAACACTTCTCAGGTATCTCTCACGAGTGAGACCCCCCATAGAGAGGAACATGACTAAAGACTGTGTGTACGCTATCCCATGCAGCTGCGGAAAGGAATATAAAGGAGAGACAGGCCGCCCCCTCAAGGTAAGGCTTCAAGAACACCAGAAAGCTGTAACGCGAGGGAAGTAGAAAAATCAGGCGTGGCTGACCACATATGGAGAGAGAAGGAGATCACCGCCCCCTGTGGGATCATGTTGAGATCATAGACAGGGAACACCATTGGAAAATTCGTAAACTTAAGGAATCAGCACATATGCTAGGCCACAAAAATCTCCTGAGCCGACCAAGCATAGAAATAAATACAATATGGGGAACCAGTAATAAGGAGTGCCAGAGAAAAGCAATGATAACAAAGTTGCAATATGAACTCTGGTAAAGACATGCAATGATAACAGCAAAAAATTGCAATATGAGCACTGGTAAAAAATGATGCTGAAAACATTAGGTTTATAATACTCAGAAGTTCATACCCAGATGTCCTCAAGGACACATGGCACAGTGGATAAAGGCGTTGATTAGATCCAGTGACCCCCAAAGAAGGTGAGTTCAATTCCTGGTTAAGGCAGTGGAGAACTTTCAGAGGGAAAATTAGCAGGAGATAACTGATAACTGACATCCATCAAACATGGCACGTGGAATTAGAACAGTCTACCCCAGCGATCGAAATAAAGGGTTCAGTTCGAAATTCCAACCACCTGAAGAAGGCCGGAGCGTACAACGGCCGAAACGTTGTGACAAATATGGCGACAAAGATGAGGACAATAGTCCGACTAATGTAAATACTGTACATAATACCTCATCTCAGAAATATAGACAAACTTTGAAGGATCGGTACGGACCCGATATACCAAAAATATGGAGACAAATTGAGAAATCCTACCAAAAACTGGCACGAATATCGAACCATCTGACATTCCTACACCGATGCAGAGACCTACAACTCATCCCTTCAGGCTTGGCACCAAGACTGCCTATCAATTCAAGGAGAGCTCGTCGGGTCGCAGAGAAAGCGGGACACGCCTTTGTCCGAGAGAGAATCCAGTACAACCGTTGGATGAAACATCGAGTACATGCTCATATCTCCCAGACGCTCGAGGATCTCTTCAACAGAATTACCAATGAAGAAGACCAGAGAAGGATCCAAAATGACCTGGATAAATCCTTCAGACATGAATTTGAAGTAGTCAAGGCTCGCCAAGTGCAAAAATTAAATAGATTGAAAGATCAGAAGGTGACGCACAAGGTCCATCACCCACCAGTGAAAGCAGTAGTCAACATCAGCCAATATCAGCTGAGTGCCTCTGAGGAGTCAGTATTGAATAAGGGTCTCAACTCCGCCACAACCATCAGGCGGGTGCCATACTTGGACATCATTGCCAGAGTAGAGGAGGTGGCCTTGAACATCCCTCAGGCTCAGGCGGATGAAATGAGATGGAAAGTGAGAGCCAAGCTGCCCAGGTCTAACATAACAAAACTGGAGAGACTGGCGATTGAATCACTACAGAGGAATGAGAACATCATCATACTACCGGCTGACAAAGGTAATGCGACTGTAGTGATGGACAAACCGGACTATACAAGAAAACTGGAAGACCTCATTAGCAATGGTAGCTACAGCATAGTGAAGAAAGATCCTACTATGAAAACGAAACGCAAACTGTCACAGATCCTAATCAAGAACAAGGATCACTTCGCACCCAAGACGTATAGGCAGTTATCGCAGCGTTACAGCAAGTTACCTCACATATACGGTCTCCCTAAGATTCACAAAGACGGTATTCCCTCAGGCCGATTGTTAGTTGCCAAGGCTCTGTGTGCCACCCTCTGAGTCGCTTCCTTGTAGATATAATTGACCCATTGATCGGAAAGTCTCCTTCATATGTCCGAAACTCCGCCCACTTCGTGGAAATAATCAAAGATGCTCCCATTCTATCCAACCAGATGGTGAGCTTGGACGTGGTGAGTCTGTTCACCAAGGTACCCACGGAGGAGGCACTCTCAGTAGTCAGAGATAGATTAACCTCTGACTCTTCCCTAGAGGAGCGGACCAGTATTCCAATAGATAATCTGATGGAGATGTTGACTTTCTGTACACAAACAACACACTTCGGAATGGGATCTCACATATATCGACAGGATGAGGGCTTAGCAATGGGCTCGCCATTATCACCAGCAATGGCGAAATATATACATGGAATACTTTGAAGAAATGGCATTAGAGTCTATATCGCTAAAGCCAACTATATGGTTACGGTACGTAGATGACACTTTCATACTCTGGCCACATCAGGAAGAAGTCCAGGTTCTTCTGGACCATGTGAACTCAATAAGACCTTCGATACAGTTCACAATGGAGAAAGAGAGTAACAACTCACTCCCATTCCTGGATGTACTAATATCTCGAACAGAGAATGGGTTCAAGACATCCGTATACCGTAAACCAACATTCACCGGACAGTACCTCAATTTCAACTCCCACCATCCATACAGCGTAAAGAAGGGGATCGTCCGATGCTTACAACATCGAGCAAAAGTCATAAGTGGCGATCCAGAGACGTTAGATAAGGAATTGGTCAGTATAAGTAGTACCCTACAACGCAACAACTACCCTGGGTACATGGCAGCAGCCCCCAAAAACTGGGATAGGCGGGTACAAGAGGAGGAGGAGGAGGAGGAGGACAACAACACTCAGAAAACAGTCTGCCTGCCTTATGTGAAGGGGTTATCAGAGAAAATACAAAAAGATCTGCGGTCCATATAACATCAGGACAACCTTCAAAAGCGTGACAACACTTCTCAGGTATCTCTCACGAGTGAGACCCCCATAGAGAGGAACATGACTAAAGACTGTGTGTGTACGCTATCCCCATGCAGCTGCGGAAAGGAATATAAAGGAGAGACAGGCCGCCCCTCAAGGTAAGGCTTCAAGAACACCAGAAAGCTGTAACGCGAGGGGAAGTAGAAAAATCAGGCGTGGCTGACACATATGGAGAGAAGGGAGATCACCGCCCCTGTGGGATCATGTTGAGATCATAGACAGGGAACACCATTGGAAAATTCGTAAACTTAAGGAATCAGCACATATGCTAGGCCACAAAAAATCTCCTGAGCCGACCAAGCATAGAAATAAATACAATATGGGAACCAGTAATAAGGAGTGCCAGAGAAAAGCAATGATAACAAAGTTGCAATATGAACTCTGGTAAAGACATGCAATGATAACAGCAAAAAATTGCAATATGAGCACTGGTAAAAATGATGCTGAAAACATTAGGTTTATAATACTCAGAAGTTCATACCCAGATGTCCTCAAGGACACATGGCACAGTGGATAAAGGCGTTGATTAGATCCAGTGACCCCCAAAGAAGGTGAGTTCAATTCCTGGTTAAGGCAGTGGAGAACTTTCAGAGGGAAAATTAGCAGGAGATAACTGATAACTGACATCCATCAAACATGGCACGTGGAATTAGAACAGTCTACCCCAGCGATCGAAATAAAGGGTTCAGTTCGAAATTCCAACCACCTGAGGAAGGCCGGAGCGTACAACGGCCGAAACGTTGTGACAAATATGGCGACAAAGATGAGGACAATAGTCCGACTAAAGTAAATACTGTAAATATTTTCATGGTAATTATTCTGATGAATTTTCCGCTATAGTAATTATATTTTATAAACTAATCGAAGTGCTTGATTTTCGATAAGGTTTCATAATTTTACAGTCAAAATGACAAGATGTAACAGTAAGTTCTATACTAACAGATTTTTTCTATCGCACTTCTCGCTTGTGGAACTAACTTCCGGCTACATTCTCCCCAGTCATGTTTGACTTTCTAAAATATAAAAAAAATTGTTTGTCTTCTTAATTCTTGTTTTTTAAAATATACTCTAACCTTTATAGCAGTTATTCTCATATCTTCTAACACTCAGGAATACCTTGCGTCCTAGTGGCTTTATTGCCTTGCTTGGGATAAATAGATTTTGAAACAGTTCGTACGTACAAGCTGATATGTATATTTTTTCGTAAATATTTCTCTTGTAAAGAAATAGATAGAAGTCGATCTGTCCGAATGTCTATTATTCAGAGGTAGATGCTGTTAGTATGGCTGTAAATGTTCAACCTTAATGCCAAATACACATAAATCCTTAGCTTTGTTATAGATAAATGTTGAGTTGTAGTCGGGCGTAACTGCGTCTGACAATAAAAAGTGTATGAATCAGAAGTGTGTCGGCGAATTCCGCCATATGGAAATGTTTGAACTCAGTGACATTCATAGACGAAAACCCGAACATTTACGGGAAACAAACAATGGATTTTAGCACAGTAAGACGGCGCGAAATGTATTCCAGCGAAGGCGGTAGCTATTCGTGTGGCACGACACGTTTAGATTCACGGCAGGCGGCCTATTGTTCATCGTTTGCGAAAATGCATCGCCTGTAGTTAAGTAAATGCGGAAAAAATACTGTTTTGTAGCTGAAACTTTGCTCTATATTAAGGGGTTATTAGGCTTGTAGTATATATTTGGAATGTCTGTGAAAATATCACGGGCTTAACTTTCGGAGAAGTGATAAAAAGCTGAAAATAATTCTGGCACAATAATAGAGATAAACATTGCATTTACTGGATACATGCGTTTGACTAGGAATATTTAAGTTAAACAGCAAAGAGAATGGCTACCTGCTTACAAATCGAAAGTTTTATTAAAGAGAATATGATTCACAGAAGAAATATAAATAATATTTAATCTAACATCCATCAAACCAAACGTACTTCATCCTTGTGTCACCATAAGCTATTAGTATAAGGATGAGCAATATTTCTTACCGAGGGAATATAGATCTACATCTGGGAAACTTCGTAGTTTGTATCTGCTAAATTGACGTTTGACAGAGGCACATTTTTTTTTCGAATTGAATCTAGGTAGATTTAAGGAGTGAGTGTGGAGTAATGGATAGCGACTTGGTTTGAAGAATCGGTGAAACGAGTTCAAATTCCAGTCAAAGGGCAAGGTATGAATCCTTTTCTTGTACCCCAGCTATGGGTAAGGAGCGGACTGGTCTTTATTTTATGGGTGGCAACCTGTCTAGGAGATGGTATTTCTGAATACAAAAACAGGGTTGGTGTCAATCAGCCTATCAGCCCAATAAAAAAAAATAAAAACACTTTTACTATTATTTAAAAATTTAATATTTCAACATCAACTCTTCGAGCGCATGGGAGGTTATCTCAACGTAAGCACCACTTTAGTAATAAAGGAAAGTTTTCTCAATTATCCTATAATTATATGTACTAAAAATAAAAAAGAATTGAATATTATAATTATATATCTATTTATTTATCTATCTATCTCTTTCTCTCTCTTTCTCTCTCGTCTCTCTCCCTTTCTCTCTCTCTTTCTCTCTCTCCATATATATATATATATATATATATATATATATATATATATATAGATAGATAGATAGATAGATACTCTCGACTCTCCCGTCGAATTCGACGTATGAGCACATGAGATTTGATTATAGTGGTGAAGGTTTCGTGCAGGACCATCAACAATTTTTGAAGGGCCGAATACAGAGACCTGGTGCACTACGTGCCACAAGGTACCCAAACGACACTCCGCATGTTTTCAATTCAACTCTGAATATATATATATATATATATATATATATATATATATGTGACTCTGAATATATATATATATATATATATATATATATATATATATATATATATATATATATATATATATATATGTGAGGCCTGATCAAAAAATTAAATGAAATGGTGCTATATTCCAAGTAATGCCTGTCTTTTTATGAGATCAACAACATGAGTGCATCTGGTAAGGCAAAAACTAAATGTACTTATTGTAATATACGGAAAAAAAGCGTGATCATGCAGACACAAATTTTGTAATTTATTCAAGCAGGCATGTCTAAAATAACATATGCTGCCTAAATTAGATACACCTCCCACACACAAACACACACACACACACGTATATATATATATATATATATATAGAGAGAGAGAGAGAGAGAGATGATGATGGACTCTCCCGTCGATATCAACGTATGAGGATCCAACAACATAATTCAGTTTTTATGTTAGTGTTGCATGTAGCACGTTGCCTGTAGTCTCGCTAGGGCCTGTTTACAATTTCACAAACTGTGAAAAAGTGATGATCTCGAGCTCTAGCAACAAGATTTGTTGATGCTTTTCGCTTTTTCTGGCACAAATATCTTCAGCTACCTCTGTCAAGGGCAGCACACTAATATATATATATATATATATATATATATATATATATATATATATATATATATTCATAAAATTGGAAAGAACCGTTAGATAGATGATCCGTAATTCTTTAGTATATTTTTTTATTTTTTAAATATAGTGCTCAGTACTAATAAACAGAACCTAGATTATAATTATTTTATAAAAAATATTATTCCATCGCTACACAGGAATTACCATATTTCCATAACAGAATCTAAAAACTTCCAATTAATTTCTAGAAATTAAATTAAATTAAAATACCTCGTTCTGTTTCTTTTTCCAGCGAATTTTGGAATAACTTATTTGGAAATTTTAGGAGCTTTATAATCCTATACATTGATATTATTAATTTCTATGGATATGGAGAAAAACAATCATTTTAATCAGGGGCGGTAATGTATATCATTTCAACTGACAACTATTGTATCAACATATTAGTTACTTTTGAAAAGCGTTAAGTCAAGGTAGGGTCAGGGTGACCTTTTTTTTAAAAGAATGATGACATCCGTTCAACGCATATCATCTGGTCTTTTTCAACGACAGAAAGCATTTCGGCACTTTTGTTTCGCCGTTAAATTTGTACTTGTATGCATAAAGATTTTTTTTTCTAAAAGGGAATTTTGCATATGAATACATCGTGTTGAACTACTATTTGTTTTTTGTTGACGATATCTTAAAGTTTTTTGGTTTTTTTTAACATTATGACTAGGTTGTGTTTTAAACTTTTTGCTTTAAATTAACTTGTTTATAGATTTTGAAATTTTTTTTTTGCTAATTATTTAAGGCGAATATTTGTTGATGTCGGCAAAAATCTGTTATCTCATGTCTTTGATTTAACACACACACACACACACACACACACACATATATATATATATATATATATATATATATATATATATATATATATAATGAAAACAGACCACCACTTTAAAGTACCATTACAATAATTTATTTCACCAAAATCCTTTTTAAAGGACTCCGGATCATCAGGTAACAATTCCAACAACGAAATGAAAGGAAAAATGGGATTAGAATTTGATGGGTAGTGTAATTTTTGTAATTTAACAAGGGGGTGAGAGTTGTAGTTAAAGAGACAAGGTAGAGTATAGGGAGGAGTTAATTTCATATCTCTCTTAAGCATGCTTTATATTGGGGTAGGAGAAGTGACCGAACCTTGACCTATGTAGATGGTTAACTTAACGGAAATGATATATAGGAATGTGAGGGGAGTGGGGAGAGAAGAAAAGGAAAAATGGAAAAGAGAGAGGAGACAGACGACAGTAATACAGATATATCCAAATGAGTGTTACGGCAAAGAGAAAGGGGGAGAGGGAAGTGAATCGAAAGAGGCTGTAATTTTGTTTTAACAAAATTATGTAAAAGATAGATTTCAATGTTTGATAGAAATTTAGTTGTCTAAAAAAATTGATGAATGTTATCAATTTAAACATTTATTTTTTTACGTAAATAGTTTAGGGACTTAATATAAGTTAACTATTATTTTTATTAGCACATTTATCGAGAACATATGAAAGAAATATATATATATATATATATATATGCACACACATCTAATGAAATAGTGTATATTCAGACTTTCTTTAAAGGCCAATTATATCTCTTTTCTCTGTAGTTATATAATGCAGCTAATTATAATATAATAACCTTTAACTATAATTATATCCTGTGTTTTTTTAATAAAGGTAAAAATGAAGTGATACCGTGAGCAGCAAATTCAACAATGCCCTTTTAAATAGCACGCCATTGAAACTTGCTCATTCCGCATGGTTTTAGTATGTCAAGATTTTAAGAGCTCGTAACAACATGTAATCAAATACGCTGTCAGTAGCAGAGAGATAGAGAGAAAGTTAGAGAGAATCGAAGTTTAAAAAAATAAAATAAAAATAACTAAGCGTATTTTGCAGAACAATGAATATGAGCAAAATGTAACAAATACTTTAATGAAATGTCATATCTGGTTTGAGTCGATTAGGCTGGTTCTTAAAGAGAGCAGTCTACACTGGTATTTAAAACAATTTATGATTTACACGTTTTTAACTAGGGTGACGCAAAGTAGTAAAACGTATCAGGAATAAAGAAAATATAATTACTGATAGTCTTGAGATATGTTTTGTGGTTTAATATTTGCTATGAGTTAGCAGTAGCCATAAAAAAGTTCATTTTTTTTTTCTTTTCGTATATTGATTTTTTTGTATTCCGTAAAACAACATACATTTTGGTTCATATATCGTCGCTATTTATATTGCATTTCAGGGGAATATCAGATTCGATTTTACAGTTTCCATCTCGATTCGCCCGGATTTTTATTCATGGACTTTCTGTTCTTATGTGAATAGACATCAATCTTTTGTGACACAAACTTTT
>CAHIKZ030003790.1:1122500-1132500 GCA_903632075.3 Acanthosepion pharaonis
AGCACGTAAGTGAATGTAATGGATTCGAAATCGTCTCTCCGATTCCTCATTCCGGTATCCATTACTCTCTGTGTATGCATGCATGCATACATATATATATATATATATATATATATATATATATATATATATATATATATATATATATATATATTTATATATATCGGAATAAATAACGTTCAAACATGTCCATATAAACTTTGATTTTCTAAAATTCTCACAGAACACTTGTCAAATGTCCTGAGTGAAAAATTTAGATATTCACAATTGTCATTGATGCTGCTGAACTTTATCGTTTCTGATTTAATAATTATTGCTCTTGTCAAATTACATGCATTTATTAACTGCACACATTAATTACGTTAACTTATATAACTTTATGTATAGCAATAAAATAATTTTTTTTAAAAATTATCTATAAATTTGTGAGATTTTGCGTGCAACTTCGTGTGTATAGATTCAAATAAAATTTTGTTAACTTGTAACATTTTTTCTTCTTAATATCTTGAGCTATAATTTTGCGTTTTTTGGGATTTATTTTAATCTCAGTTCTTGTGTATTCTGTGTGCCCTTGAATGCATAAGTACGTATATTTAATTATGCAAACGCATCACCTGACTACTCTTTCTCGGAAAATTAATTAAAGAGAAGCAATCATGTATCTTCAAAGTTCTCTTTTTTTTTTATCAATTACAAGATTCGCAGTGCCATGATTGTTCTTCGGGAAAAGGTATCCTATTGCATTCTTCAGAAATGTCAATAGGGAATCGTACTTTTCCTGGGACGTTTGCCAAATGAAACCAAAATAAAGCATAGTTTCTCCTGAGAAAGAAGTGAATGTTTCACAACTTTCCCAAGGACATGATTGCAAAGTGAACATAATCTGTTAGCTTGAATCTGAACGCGAATCACCGACACTATTTTCCGCATCATTAACCTCCAGAAAAATGAAATGAATTACATAATGACACGTGTGTATGCAGACATACTACTGCACCTGCCTGCATATAGCTAGCTGTATGTAATTCATCATATTTAACCATGCTTCAATATACATTCTTTTACATATTTTCGCATATACACATTAATATGTGTTTACAAGTCAAGCGTGTCTTAAAAATTATTTTGTGGTCTATTAACTCAACTCCCGATTTCAGTCTCTCTCTCTCTCTCTCTCTCTCTCTCTCTCTCTCTCTCTCTCACGTACGCACATTTGCACGGACGAACACACACACATACACACACACACACATGAAAGTGTGTCCATAGTCATATACTGATATTGTTATGGGCTAATAAACACGGATACATGTGAGCAACAACGATGTTTTGTATAAACTAGAAACAAAAAAGGAACTTATAATTAACATCACGATATATATATATATATATATATATATATATATATATATATATATATAGAGAGAGAGAGAGAGAAAGAGTGAGAGCGAAAGAGATATATCTATTTATCTCTGTCTCTCTCTCAATCTATATATATATATATATATATATATATATATTAGCTCTCTGTGTATATGTCTTTAATAGCAATAACCTTCTAAATTGTTCAGATTTTCAATAATTTTCATATCAAGTTAAATCAAATATAAAAAAAAACATCGCAGTCAGCATTACCTGAAAGCTACACGGTCGTATGATTTCAACTTTCGCTATAGCTGAAATCTGCTGAGGGGTATTCTACAGCAGTACAAAAAAGCTTGATTAACCTTCCAATATCAATAGAACTCCTAGATTTGTACGAAAAGTCTAGAAAATTATCGATATGGTCCCTAAAATTTCAGTTTCCTCCTACAACAAGAGAGGACATCTGTTATACGCAGAAGATAATCATATATCTCAGGCAAAAGATTGTTGACCCAGTTGAATTGTGGAAAGTCTGCACTGCTTTGTATTTTGTTCTTGTCAGAAAATTTTATCTGGACCAAAATTGCAATCGAATGTATGACAGTTCAAAAAGCTAAGTAGAGAAATTTTCCGGCAACTGTGATTCTTCTGAAAGCTGCAAGTCACGATGATTTTGAAATGTCTTTCTGCAATGGTTTAAGCTCAATGCTGTTGACGACAACATGGTTTTGGTGACGGTTTTGAGAGTTTGCATAAATAGAATGAACAAGATTTTCTGCGCTGCCTCTTAAGGTTAAGACAACCACAGAATGGATGAATTCCTATCTCTCCGATCACGTCACCCCAAATATATACCCTCCTACTTCTGTAGATCTGAAAACCCTTGGATTAATACGTATGAATCACAAACGAGAGGGCTGTCGTTCAACGCCTCCATGACACTATGAAATCCCCTGATGTCCGCCTTAGCTCGCACCATGTTCTAAACAGATAAAGATCATCAAAATTAGCATGTCAATGCTTCAGAACTCCTAGTGAAAATGACAGCGATGCTAACGGCGGATATACTAATTAAATGGGTTTCGTTAAAAAGAGTTTCATGATCATTCCTGCTATTTTTCTCTGAAATAAAATAATATTATATAGGCTAAATTTATCCAAACGTTCTCAACAAACTCTGCATATATCTATCTATCTATATATCTATCTATCTATCTATCTATCTATCTATCTCTCTCTCTCTCTCTATATATATATATATATATTGGCAGCATATATTCGTTAAGACATGTCTCATTGATTGAAAAATTGAGACATGTTTTTTCTACTTATTTTCCATAGGATCCTTTCATATTCTTGGACAAGCTTCTTAGTATCTTTATTAAAGGAGAGAGAAAATTACCATGTTGATACGTATTGAATTATTACGAGTACTTTTGACATTAGCTCGGTGACATCAACAAGGTTTTGTTTTTCTATGACAAAATTGTCGTAATCATCATTTTTATAAAACAAAATTTTTGTATTCATCTGAAAGTTAAATGGTTTACTATGAAGTGAATGATGTCAAGCCAATGTAATCTGCGATTTTAATTTCTCGATATAAACTTCAGGGGAGTTAACTAATTCATGATAAATACAAATGGTTTTTTTTTTATATTTAACATTATTAGTTAAAACCTACATATTTTAAACTATCTATTGCAAACATTTTAAAAAATTACTGCAGTATTCATAATTAATTGTATTAAGATTTAGTTTCATTTTTTAATATAGATAGCTTGAAGAATATTTAGTGTATCATTAGAATTTTCATGAAATATTATAGGTCTATTTTCCACAATATATATAAGGATATATAAGGATATACAAACATACACAGACACACGGGCACACACACTTATATTAAGTATTATAATAAAAAAGAAAATAAAAAGAAATAAAAAGAAATATGAATAAATAAAAAGAAATATAAAACGAAATTTTAAAACTCTCGCTTCCCTCTCTATACTCGAGCAAATCTTTCACGCCATTCCTCGTTGCATTCTATGCCAACTTATATTCCAGGGAAAAATAAAAGTCTCTGGTGAAATAAATTATTACAATGGAGCCATAAAGTAGTCTGTTACTCTTTATAATATATATATATATATATATATATATATATATATATATATATATATATAGAGAGAGAGAGAGAGATCGAATCATATATATATATATAGAGAGAGATCGAATTTAAAAGTGCTCGATACAAAATTGAGCTTAATGTTATAATATAATTATTTATAATATTTTGTTGAAGAAATATTTTTTAAATCAGTCATTTGTCGGTGTTTCTTTCCACAAAATCTCAAAAGCGTTCACAAAAGATGTTCATAACTCGATGGGTCATTTCATGTAAGATGACAGCAATTACTTGACGCATGGCATCTTTAAATTGTTCGATAGATCGATGTCGATGAGTATATACGTTTTATTTCATGTATTTGCACAGAAAGAAAAATCGCTTTAGTACAATTAAGGTGATCGGGTTGGCCAATGCTTTTTTGTTGATTTTACCAATTCCTTGTTCTTAACAGACGTTTCCATAATGAAAGTGCGATGTTCATCCATACAATTCTTGTTGACAACGGAAAATAAAATGAAAAAATCTCTGTGCATTATATGTACATTTCGAAATTAAAAACACATTTTTCGTTCACTAGTCTATGTCGATCATTTTGCCACCATCGTTATATATATATATATATATATATATATATATATATATATATATATATATATATATCATTAAACCAAAAGAGCCAGATAAACCTTGTTTCCTGACGATCCGCGTAGGTGAAACCTTGGTAGTTTTATCTGGTTCTTTTAGTTTAATTAGGTTTACTCTGTTTAGCGTATTGAGCACTTTACTTCGTTATTTTACTTACTCGTATCGGGGTTTTTTCTTTGGTCTCCGAACTTGGATGCTAGACGTTTGTCTTCGGCTGACGTAAATGTTCTCTGTTCTTTCTTCTTTTGTCGCTTTTTTTTCACTTGTGTATTGGTCTGTTTATTTACATATCAAAGTACCCAGGTTTTTCCGGACGAGTATAATTTCTTATATTTATAAGATTATTACTATATATATATAGGCAAACCTACCTAGGTTTCACCTACGTGGATCGTCAGGGTAAGAGTAGACATAAGAAACGCTGGTTACTAGAATAGGTTTGGCTTCTTCTCTTTTTTTTAATATTTGTTATTGTTTAGTTATTGAATAAATATGAATTAACCTCCCGCCGTTGTTGAGTTACTGTTTTATTTGTTTTTGATTTTTTTTTTGTTTTTTTATGTATTTTTTTTTTTTAGGTGGTCATTGTTGTTTTTATGTTGTAGGCTATATATATTCTGTTCCAATTTTACCTGAGGATCCGCGGAGGTGAAACCTAGATAGGTTTGCCTGGCTCTTTAAGTTCATATTTGGATTTACTCTACTTAGTATATTGAGCACTTTACCTACTTACTTTTGCTTTACTCATTTTGTAGGGTTTTTTTTTTTTGTAATCTGAACTTGTTTTCTGTACGATTGTTTTCGACTCAATTACACGTTCTTAGTTCTTTCTTTTTTGTCCCTTATTTTTCCTTGGATATTGGTTTCTTTATTTACAAGTCAACGCATCTAAGTTTTTTTTTTCCAGACGAGTATGATTACTTATATTATTATTATTATTATTGTTATTATATATATATATATATATATATATATATATATATATATTAATAATAATAATATTATATATATAATATATAATGTTACATTTAGTATTTTACCCATATATATATAGGAGGGGTCTTGCGCGCGCGTATGTGTGTGCGTGTGTGGCTGTGTGTGGCTGTGCTTGTGAAGAGTTCATCCAAAGAAAAGCGACGCCTAATATTAATAATACACTTTTGAAATGAAAAACATTTCTTGAAGATTGTATTTTAGCCTTAATTTGAAGCTGATAGTTTAACTTTAATATTTCTAATAAGCAAAATAATTTTCTCTGTTTCATACTGAATGTAAATTAATTTATGTTTTTTATTCACTTTTCATAATTAAATGAGCTGAAAAGTCAATATTAGCAAATCAGTCAACACAGCCTAATTATATTTATTAAAAATTATTTCACTAATAAAATGTAATTTACTCAAACTTTATGCGAGGAATATTAGCTGATGAAAAGTCTAACTCATCTGATTTTTAACAAGATTAAAATGTCACAGAAAAGCATTTTTTAAGCAGATGTGGATGGTCTTTATGAGGTGTTAATCCAAGAGAAATTTTAAATTTTTAAATAGAAAAACAATGTCTCTAAAATTTCATTAATGCATCAATACACGCGTATACATACATACATATAAGTGAAGAGTTAAGTCAACACACTCAGAGGATCAGAGTGTTAACTTAAATAATTACATTTATATATGCTCTATCCATGACACTGAGCACATTATTCCATAAGTATAGCACAGCCTAAACCTATATTTCTCCAAATAAACACACACACATATATATATATATATATATATATATATATATATATATATATATATATAGAGAGAGAGAGAGAGAGAGAGAGACAGAGAGAGAGACAGAGAGAGACAGACAGACAGACCGACCGAGACAGAGAGAGAGAGAGTCATAAAGTAACATTTAGTATTTTACCCATCGGTATGTTTCTGAGGATTGTGCATTTCCTATTGCATATCAATCTCGTTTTGTGTTATCTTGATCTGACTACAAGTCTTAAATATGTTACACGCCATTATTGAATTTTGAACCATAAACATAATCTTGCATACATAGACACACAAAATTACACAAACAAATGCACACACATGCACACACACAGCGCGCGCGAACGCACACACACACAAATATATATATATATATATATATATATATATATATATATATATATTATGTATGTATATATGTATTTATGTAGCATGTATGTATGACGGAGTACTAATTTCTTTGTCTCTGTGCCAAACGTATGCGAGGATAAAAGAGCCAATTTCGCACGATATATACACATAATTATGACTTCTATTACCCAGACAACACATTTTTTTAATTCACACTCTAACAGCTAAGAGTTAAGTCAAGATAAGTGTAGGAGAATGATAAAGTCAAATTGATAGAGGAAGAGATGTGAGGGATGAAAAAAAAATGAACACAAATCAGTAATAAATTATAAAAATGACTCATACGCACATATGCGCACCCACATATATACACACACATACACACACACATATATCTTTCCTGGTAAGAATAAGGATGTGGGTGATTGGATGGGTATATATGAAAAGAGGGCAGGGTTATGCAGAGATTGAGAGAGAAGGGGGAAGTCAGGGCGTCTTCTTGGTACTTACCTGATGGGCCAGAGTTAGTAAGTGTTGATAGAAGGGTGTGTACTGTCTTATGTATACAAGTTTAAGTGGAAGAAGAAACATTCTTATTAGAATCGTAATCTATCTCGTTATCAAAATTCTTCCAGTTCTTCCTCTGCAGTAATGCGGATTTTTGCCTCCTAATATTCATCGTCTTCTTGGTATTACACAGACGCCTTTCTCTTCACAAGTATTTTCTATGTCATTTTATTTTACTTTAACAAAAGTAACATATACATATCTATCTACATTTGTAAGAAAAAGATTTTTTTTATTTTATTTTATCATTCTTTTTATTTCTTACCACCTTCTTGTCTGAGTATAAACCAGTCAACCAACCAACCGGCTTGCAGAACAGACATATATATATATATATATATATATATATATCGTTAGCCAGCCACATTACGAACCAACGAACGATTTTCAGAAACAGCCATCCAGAGACGGCCGATCGCAGAAAAGATAAAACAGTTTAACAACAACAAAAATGTCCAGCTGACTTGAACGGGAATCATTTAAAAAAGGAAAAAAAAAGAGAAGAAAAATTCTTATTACGCATGCGCATTGATTGGCCGTTTGCGACCGTTACTAACTTTTTCTCGACGTGAATCTCGGGGATGGCAATGAGACTGCCACGAGAATCTACCTGCCCAGGTACTCAGTACTTGAGTCTTTACATAGTCAGAGAAACAACACGGGATACATAGACCTGCGACAACTGAAGGATATAAGATATATTACCAAAGGATAAGAGATTTTAAAAAGAAAATGAAGACTTGACTGAACAAAACAGAGGATTATATTTCAGAGGGATTCTAACAGAAGATCCTCTTAACGAAATACTATAATTTTAACCATGTGAAGATGTAGATAAGAGGGTGATATATGGATTGAAGTTACCATGATGGAATGATGATAACGGAAAATGTAGCGAACATTTAGTAGTTTCAAAGTAGAGACAGAGAGATAGATATTTAGATTGAGAGAGGAGAGGTGGGGAATATTACGTAATAATATATACATACATATATATATATATATATATATATATATATATTTCACATATAATATTTGAAGAGTTATAATTAATATAAATAAGAAACATATTCTATAATAGTAATGATAATTTATATTATTATTATATCCCCACCTCATGAATGAAAATCTTGCATATTATTAATACCTGTCATAGACAAATTGATATCCCAAAATGCAAGAATCTCATATATGTGAAGTTAACAATAAAAACTCCACAAAAATATTAATAAAAAAGTACCATACATATTTAATTTAATGTTTTAAAGAAGCTTTCTTCTTTGCTTGTCAACGGCAATCGTTCGTTGTAGAAAAGATATCTTCAACTCAATCAAGACTAATTAATATTTCTATTTGCCGTCCATAATATGTGATTAAACAAGGGAACTGTCCGTTCAGTTCATTGAAACCAAATAAAGGAAAAACAGAGTGCATAATTGCTAAAATTGAGATCTATAAATGGAACCGCTTTTTCCATAAAACAAATCAGAATTTGTTTTATATTTTTCCTGTTTTTATTGTCGTGATTGGAAATCGTGAAGCATTGAAGTGTATTGAAGAAGAAGCCAAGACAATCGCTTCAGATGCTTCTATCGCCAAAGGCGTAATCTCAATGATTACGTTTTAATGGTATCGGATTTAGAACCGGGAGATATTCAACTTATCGAACGTAGACTTTGCAAGAGGACATCTAGGATCCACAGCAAACCGGTACGTAAAAAAAATTATCGATTTAACATTAATCCCAATAACTCATTTTTAATCATTTGTTTATTAATTCGATGATGCATGTCTCAATTATAAGTAGATATTATAAATTCCTCGCAGTATTAGTAGATTTGTGAAATTTTAAAAATGATGTATGTCATATGTATTTTTTTGATATGGTCGACATCCTTCCTTTCCTCTTCGATTTCATGGTCATTACCTTCATCCACAAAACTACGATGCATAATGCAATATATATATATATATATATATATATATATATAGTTATATATATATATACATATATATACATACATATATACAAAACACACACATATACACACAAACACACACATATATATATATAAATTTATAGTTATATATATATATATATATATATATATATATATATATATATATATGTATATATATATATATATATATATAGAGAGAGAGAGAAGTAAGATCCTAATTAGTCATGACAAACTTTGATTAATCGAATTTATTAAATTAGCTACCTTCTTTTTGGCATTCTATATTTATTATTATTATTATTATTATTATTATTATTATTATTATAAGTAATATGTATAAGATATTTTTAAAGTGTCTTTCTGCTTACACACACAGAGGCACGAACGCACAAAATCACGCACACACACATATACATACATATATATATATATATATATATATATATATATATATATATGTATATATATATATATATATAGAGAGAGAGAGAGAGAAAGGGGAGAAGGGGTGAGAGATATTGAGAGTGAGAGGGTGTCTCATTAAAGAACACGAAATTTGATGATTTAATTATAAGAAATTTGTTACATTTATTTGAAACAAAAGCAAAACATGAAAACTTTGTAAAATGATTGATGAGGTCTTTAAACGAAATAACTCGGAGAGAATATCTCTTGGCATTTTTCAGTCCCCAAATTGGATCTTCTTTCATGGGGAGAACAATCGGCTCTCGTTGAAAATTTGATAGCTAGACCATAATGCAACAACTAATAGTTAAAATAATTATATGTTATGTAATTTTTTTTAGTTCATTCATATAGTAAAATATACAGTTATTATTTTATGTTACCGATTTTTTCAGCATATATAAAAATTAAATTTAATGTTTAATTTCTAGATCTCTTCATATATATATATATATATATATATATATATATATATATATATATATATATTTACATATACATATATATATATATATATATATATATATATATATATATATATATATATGTATGTATAGATAGATAGATAGATAGATAGATGCGTGTATGTTGAGGGGTCGTGTCCGTGTTTTTGTGCCTGCATGCAGAGATGTAGTTAAAAAATATTTGACGACATGCATAAGAAAAATATATAAACAATAAATAAATACTTATAAATCAGTAAGATCATGTTAAATTGCAAATGCACTTAATTCATATGCTGTTAT
>CAHIKZ030003790.1:1142500-1230000 GCA_903632075.3 Acanthosepion pharaonis
AACTTAACCCTCATAGAGTATATTGAAATCAAAATATAAAGGGGAAAATATCGAGCCATTTATCTGACGAAATTGTATAAATGAATCGCAAAACGGGGACGTGAACTTTATGAAAGGGAGAAAAACATACAAGTGCCACAACTGAGAGGAACTTATGAAGAGCCATGATCTTATATTTCCTCATTGGACGCGGTATAAAGAAAAAGAATCACAAAACAAGAATTTCGAGGAACTCAGTCAACATCTATCTTATCCGTAATTACTATCTATGAATTCCACGCTAATCATTACGACACAACGTAGCCATCAATTCTAACTTTTCTTCTATGGAACCGGTGTCTTCCGGACGTGTAGGAACTTGAATTTACACACTACCATCTCCATTGTAGCGTTTAACAATTTCTTCCCATAATATTCGTCTTCACCTTTCGGCCATCAATTTACACAAGTTCATTAGATCTGTTAGTCGCTTATTAACTTTGTTCCTGTTGCTACGTTATAACAATTTTCAAGGACTCCTTTCCTCATTATTGCTCAAGAAATTTCAACCGTCTATTTATGATTCAACATTACATTCTTCTATTTGCTTCCTTTCCCCTTAAAACATCCTCGTTGCTCACATTCTTAGTCTATGGCATTATCCTTCAGTAGGACTTATCTGTTGTATAATACCTCTTCATCTCTGAGGAAGTTGTCAAGAATTATCTGCCAAATAGGTTGACTGATATTACATAGCAGTTCAACAATATTCTCATATTTTTACTGACGAGAAGAGTAATTTCCAAGCAGTGTGAGTGGACTTAATTCAAAAGAAATTAACTTTCCGGATTTCAAAATATATTAATCTTCTTTGCGCATGACTAAAACACATAAGCTGGGGAAATCTTAAAGTATAAACACACTGGAAGTTATTTTGTTAAATTAAAAAGTTTAACATGATAAGCACTTGAAATCAAGTTCTTACTTTATCTTATTCATTACAACCAAGAGGTATTTTAAATGAAGAGTCAACATCATTAAACTCTCATATGCCTTTTCTATTTCTTGCCACAGTTGATTAAAATTTCAGATTTCCTTCAATAAGATGTAAAATGAATCCAGTTCTAGAGATTTAATACAGTTGGATATTAAAAAGTGGAAACCTCTTCATAATCAATATATCAAAAGATATGCAATACATATCAGGCTTCACAGAGGTCAGGTAGCAAATTACAAAATTGGCTATTGCTCTTTTAATTCGAATAGACATATGCTCTCACTGGAATTTTCTTTTTTATACCCGGAGTTATATTTTCTGTTTTCTTTTGGAATTTTTAGGTCTGATGAATTGGATCGTGATGAAGATTCCAATATAATGAATTATAACCATGGAATATTAGTGTTTGAATCGTATATATATATATATATATATATATATATATATATATATATATATAAGTGCGTAGGTATGCAGAAAATAAAAAAGAACACGTTGGGTGCATAATCCGGGGTTCCTTAGTATTTTTTGTTTTTATTTTTAAGAAGACAGTGCTCCATACAGAAGTAGATAATTATTTGGATATTTCGGCTCTCGTTTTTGAAACAGGAGAACCCTTATGTAGCGAAGGAATCATATTTTAAACAAAAAATATTATTATAATTTATATATATTTATATATATAAACATAAACATAAAAAAATGTCTTAAAATAATTGTCGAATTTTCTCCATTTCATCTATATATGTATCTATCTTAGTGTGTGTGTGTTTATATATATATATATATATATATATATATATATATATATATATATATATATATATATATATATATATCTCTCTGTGTGTATGTGTGTTTCGGTGTTTAATATTCTTATGTGTAGTGTACCTGTAGAAGAGACAAAATCAATAAAAATAGACAAGAGGAAAATTATGTTAGCCTAAGCGTTTCATCCTCTAAGGGACATTATCAATGCAATATAGTATTCACTTTCGCTAATCGCTTCTGTACACAACTATTTGACTTACCGATCCGATCTCCTCTCAGTGGCGTTATGACATCTCTATTTTTAGAATTTATAGAAAGTCGTCCTTTCACAATCATTCCACAACCAAACTCTTCTCATTTAAAATTCATAGAAGACTATATACTAATATGTCCACAAAAAATATTTTAAAATATCTTGTCAACCAACTTAACAGTGGTGAACCTAAAATGCTCTTCACCGTTGAACCTGAAGTCAACGAAACTCTTCCCTTACTAGATATCAAATTCTACTTTCACATCTACAGAAAAGCTGTCAATGATAACGACATGGTCAGCTTCTACTCAAACCACTCATATAAAATATGATATAATTATAGGTTTCTCGGATTTACCAGTCAAATCCTTTTTCCCCCATACCCCAACTATGGATAAATAGCAGTACACACTGTGTTCTATAGCCTTGGATGGTAACTAGTCTACCGCAGAAAGAAATGGTGACATACTCCGGGAAAAAACTGCCTCGTCAATAATGTATCGAAAGATACATGATCGCCTATGCCTGTATCAACTGCTTGAATGACTTAAGAGAATTAAGAATTTGTAGCCCACGATACCCACACAAAGAAAAAACACACATACAAAAGTCATTCAAAAAACCCTAATATCCTTATCACTTCATCCACAAAACAAAGAGAAATACATAAATAGTACACGACACATGAAATTTAACATTATTATCCACAATCATAAACTACACAAAAACAGATATATAACACTATCTACCAACTCCATAAAATCCATATTTCCAGAACAAATTCTTCCATCTAAACAACATCCAAATTGTCCCAACCATACCCAAAATCGTTAAGAACATAATCAACGCTAAATACACTCATAAAAATAATAAATCAGAAGCAGACATATATAAAATTAATTACCAAACCTCTTTCTCACAATACATTTGGTAAACATGCAGAAAATATAGAAAACGTATCCATGAATGCAAAAAGAACCTCATAAGTAATAATTTACGAAATGCACTCGTCATACACAGAAATAAATTCGATCTAAAATTGCCACAGGCATCAAAAAAAAAAAAAAAGTAATTTACGCAGAAGGAAAATTCTCGTGGGTGCCACCATCAAATATTATCAAAGTATTAATCTACGCCCCATTTTTTTCCCAATCTCAGCTTTTTTGAAACCAAACCAACATACACAAGAGATCTGCTAAAAAATCAAAATAAAAACATAAAATGCATCACTTCATGCCTTTGAAGATGTACAGCACAAAAGCCCAACTCATACCGTAACAATCTAATCACAATCCAAACAATATTCATTTTAAAAAAATAAACGTATATTACTCGTTCAGCTTAATTTTCACCAGACTTTAAATTAGGACATGTTGTGCCCTTCAAATGCATTTCAAAGACGTGATGAACATTCATGAACGTTCTCGAATTTACAAGCCTTGATAAACCAATGACATGCTCTCCTCTATGTATATAAACACGTGCACCATAATAAATCCCACATTGCCTTGATAAAATCCCTCAGAGGACAAAACACATCGGCTAAGTATAGTTTTTCCACTTGTCTGCGTTTATTCTCATATATATATATATATATATATATATATATATATATATATATATATATATATATATATATAATGTTAATCGTTTATTTTAAAGGTTTTTCTTTTGTCTATTCTGAATTTGGTTGTGAATAACACTTCTTAAAAGCATTTTACCGTGTTGTTTTTTTATTGTGTACAATACGCATGCGCGGTAATCTTACCCAGTATACACTGATAGCATCAAGAATCCTGCGTATATCTTCTTTCTTCGCTTCTACTCCTTCGTTTGCCAAGCTAAAATGAGAGAAGAAAACGAAGATAAGAGAAAATGGTAACGTGTCAAATGAGATTGAAGAAAGGGAACGAATAACCGGTAGATGAATACACGGTGACAAATCAAGCAATGAAAGATAAAAATGTTAAGTTGAAATTTTCCTTGCGCTTATATAACATGCGCGTGCCAAATAATATGGGCAAAGATGTCCCTAAGCTGAGAAATATATAAAAATGGTAGAAATAAAAAGAAATCGTGAAAAGAAGAGAAAAAGAAGGAAAAATTGGTATTTATACCAATATAAAAGAGAAAGAATATGTTTCAATATTCTCACAAATATGCAAAACAAAGATAGAAAAAAATGACAAAATAAAGGGATCTAAACAAAGAAAGAACAATTTTCTTAACAATGCTTATAAAGCCAAGTAAAAATGAAATCATTTTTTTTCAAAGTCTCAGAGTAGGATTAAAAAAGAAAAAGAAACAGCCGAGCGTAATTGTACAGTAAGACATGTATACAAACGAAAAGGAGTTGTTTCGTGATCACACTTATATACTCTAGAAGGTAAGGTACAATAAATTTTTCACATATATACAACAAAAACCAAGAAGATTTTTATTTCATTTACATATGCAATATAAATAAAGATTTCGGGGGCGCACATATGTGAAACACCAAGCAAGCAAGGTAGAAACAAATCGCACATTATAAGGCAAGTAAAAAAAGAAACAACGAAGGAAATCAAGAAAGAATGAAAGAAAGAAAACAGAAATTTACAAAGAAGTTTGATTGATTGAGATCAAACATGTGACAAGATGTAATGAAACAAAGTAAAATTTGCAAATAAGGATTACGAGTCTAAAATGAATAAACACGAAGATAAATGGAAGTGAAAATAGAAGAATAAAAGAAAGAAAATAGGCGTGACAGGGTGATGGAAGTTTAAGAAAAATGGAAGATATATATATATATATATATATATATATATATATATATATATATATATATATATATATATGATCTTATAAATATAAGTATACTCGTCCGGAAAAACCTTAGATGTATTGGCTTTTAAATGAACAAACCAACACCTAAGGAAAAAAAAGGAAATAAAAAAAAGAAAGAACTAGAAACGTAATTTTGGCGAAAATAATCGACCAGAATACAAGCTCATAGTTCAAAGAAAAAAAATCCGACACGAATAAAATAAAAATAACTAAGCAAAGTGCTCAATACCCTAAGTAGAGAAAACCTAAAGAGCCAGGCACCTGAAGATCTGCGTAGGTGTAACCTAGGTAGGTTTGCCTGGCTCTTTAGGTTCATAATTATATATATATATATATATATATATATATATATATATATATATATATATATATATATAGGAATTTTTTATCGTTTTCTAAAATATATCAACACTTTTCAAGTTATTTAATGCCAGAAACCATTTCTTAAACGATCTAGCGAGACAAGCTTGTTAACCATTACACCCCACGTTGAAGCGTCCTAATGATTTTCTACGCATGGCTTAGGTCAACAGGATGTAGCACTAAATCGTAATTTATCTAATGAGACAAGCATGCTAACTCTTACGCAACGTCGATGTGCCCATACTCGATACGACTATGTAAGGCAAAGAAAAAAATAAAACAGAGATCGAAAAAATATGTTAAATATTAGTTAAAAGCTGAATCAGTTAGTTTCTGAATCAGTTTCTGAGAGCTTATGTGCCATGCGCGATACACGCTTAGGTGATCATGAATTTTTGGATACATGACTGACGAGGCAGATTTTTTTCCCGCTGTAGTTTGCCATCTCTTTCTGCGGTATATTTCTTGCCAACTATGTCTAAAGAAAGCAGTTTGCTCTGCTATTCAACCCATAGCTGTGGGGAAGAATAGCAGGATTCATACATTTTCCAATTGTACTTGTGCGTAAGCGAATCTAACAAACACGAATGGAATTCGAACTCGGGTCTCCTAGTTCTCACTCCGAGCCGATATCCATTACATCACAAAGATGAATATCAAGTCGAAAAACGATAGTAAAATATCAAATATGGAAGTAGAAAAGCAGCAAAGTAAGACTGAAAATGAGTTCAAAAATAGAATAGTCCCACTTTTATTATGTTACGTATTTGTTGTGTTTTAGTTTTCTGAGAGCTTCACGTGTTGCTATCCTTCACGTGCTATGATACTCGAAAGACAGGTGTATTTATAAATCAGCGTTGCAGTCTCTTCTTTATACTTCTGGCACCTGTCTTATTGTATTGGACGCCAACTCAATGAACGATAGAATGAGAGTATATCACTGTTCGAGTCCAATTGATAAAGACATGTGCGAAGACATTTGCCCAGTCTTATATATTAGCATCAAGATATCAGCAGTGTTTCGTGTCTCTTAAGGATGAGACCGATCATCACACACCACAGCATCTTTTAACTCTTAGTAATATTTGTCCTTTAGATATCCCTCCCATTCCCTGTTCTTTCTCCCCACCCCATTTACAAAAGCTCGTTAGGCAAGTTAATCGATGTTTCATTCTGTCCCACTTGGCTTCGATACTTCATTATTCATAATTAAGGCGTCCCCACCCATGATGTAAATACTTCAATGCTAATATCAGAATGCAGAATTTCCTAGGGTGTATTTTAGCATAACAGCGGTAAAACTAGAAATGAAAATATAAATGAAGGAAAGATTAAGGAAACAGGCAATTTCAAGCATCGGATGATAAATTTCAAATTTAAAAATAAACAACACAATTTCGATGCAAATTATTAACTGCTGTCGTGCATTTAGTTTCCACACACTTTCACTTTCTCTATTTCTCTCTCTCTCTCTTTATATATATGTTTGCGTGTGTGTGTGTTTAAAAATTGACATATAAATAAATTATATTTATGATGACAATGTAAATGTAAATCAAGAGGAAAAATTATGTTTACATTCACCTGCGCAAGGTACAACAAATGACGAGTCACCTTGTTAAAGAGAGTTATGAGGATGCGATGGATAAAATGTCACCGTTTAATTTCAATATATATATATATATATATATATATATATATATATATATATATATATATATATATATATATATATATATATAACTGTTAAAATCAGATGTCATTGCTTTTTTTAATTTTCCATAACTTGTTTGAAAATCAGATTCTCTCTGTGAAGGTAATGATGACTATATTTGGCTGTAGGAAAATAGCTGTAATTAACCTTAATTGTATTTAGCATACAACAGAATATCGGCCCTGGGTTTTGATTTCAATATTATATTTACATATGCTCTGTTCTGATAAGCCTTAAATATAGCATACTATAAAAGTAAACTTTCTCATATATATATATATATATATATATATATATATATATATATATATATATATATATATATATATAGATAGATAGATAGATATAGTCCCATGTTATCATTTATTTTGGCCTGGTTCATTTGGCAGCATATGAAGCTTGATCTCTTGAGATTTAATGCATTTTCTAATGATCTATATTCTATTTTTCATTGGAGTAATCTTATCAATTCCCAAATCAACTAAATTTGTCAACATCTCCAATTATCATTATGCTACGTTATTTTTTTTTCACTTTTATTTTTTTCATTGCTGATCTAACCACAGGTTTTAATATTACGTAACTTTACCATTTTCTGTCTTAGCTTGCTGTTCCCTTTTGTGCCTAGAGGTAATCCCGATATTTCTGGGCTATTTATTTTCTCATGATTTTTGCTTACTTTTTAAATTTTATGTACAATTTTATTTATACTGTTTCGTTTATCAGTTTGTTTTATTTTTATTTTTTCGGTGTTTTAACTTTTCTCACTGAGCCATTCAAATAAGCTACCTTGCAATATTTTGGCGTGGATTTTGTTTACGTTTCGTATTTTTGCGCTATTTGCTTTGTGTTATATGATCCTTATCTTTCATTACTTCGAGATTGTTACCTGCCATCAAGTTCTTATTTCTTGTCTTGCTTCCTTTGGGATGACGTCTTTTTCTATTCTTTCCAGAACTTCACTTAATGTTCCACTTTGAGGTCCTGTTCTCATGTAAAGTTTCATAGTTTTTCTAACAGTGATAGCATACGTTTGGTTGCAAATAGAATCGCTGGGGTGTTTTTAGCATCGCACTTTAATCATTTCTGTGGACTGCTTTATCTTTTTTTTGATAATTTCATTCGCAGTTATCTCTTACTGACAGGTGATAACTCCCTTAGTCACTGGTATGCAATGTTTTAGACTACAAAACTGTATTTCTACATCCTTTGCTAATATTTAGGTAGAATGTCTAAGAATTAATGCATACTATATATCTGTTACAATTCAACAAGATGTTTTGTCGTTCAGGAGACAGGGTCGTGTTTTTTACTTGACTAATCACTATGCACCAATGAATTCATTTGTCACCGTAATTGTTACGTTACCTAAGTTCATATTTACTGAGATTAGCTGGATTTCATTTTAATTTTATTTTTATATCTCGCAGAATAATGACCCTATTTGTGGCGTTTGGAGTCAGCGTTTTTAGTGTGTTGTGAAAACCGATGCATTTCTTCCTTGCTTTATAACCTGGATCCATATAACACGATGATCTTTATATACAATACCTACTCCCTACTTGAATTCCGTCTGGCAGTTGCCAATAACAGAAATTACACTTCTAGTATTATTTATCTAATGATTGTCCGTCTCCTCTTTCCATTCATTCTACTCCTGATGATAAGATTCTGGAAGACATCGCTTATAATATAATTTTTCTTCCCAGTTTCATTCTCACATTCAGAGAATGTTGATGTTCAGCTGTTGTCATGCCTGTTTTAGTTTATTTCATCTTCGCGACTTGATACAGGACCATCAATTTCCATTTTTCAATAATGATCACATCTTTGTTGCAGGCAGTCGCTGGATAAAACTAGATCTGTTTCATGCGACGCACAATGCCAGGCGAGGGTTCAATTTCAAAAGAGTCCATTACGTGCTTGCTATGGTTTGTTATTACGAAAGTTTGAATTGTCTTGATTATTCCTGGAGGAGATTATGGAGTTTGTCTTCACGTCAAGACAAAGCTTCCAATTGATTGTTTATTAGCTCTTGGATATTATCTGCATTTTGATAGGTGTTACTTTTTTCTACATATTGGTTTGTTGACTACCATCCTTGTGGGTCAGGGAAGCTGGTTTAGTTGACAGCATCCTGAAGGTATTGATCTTGCGTACATCGACTTGGATTATTCGCTCACCTCTCGGATTCAATGACTGTTGAGTTTCCTGTATCGATTAAGAGTGCTATGCATATTGTTCTGCAGACTAGCTTTTGTGAGGATGCATAGTGGCGTTCGGTATTCGGTGTTACTGAAGCTCGAAAGACATTATTTAATATATAATAAAATAATTAGCTCTGGATTTACATTGAGCTCTCAAGATTTCATCCTCCTTTGGGATTACCCATACGGATTACTAAGTTTTTTCATAACTTATATATATATATATATATATATATATATATATATATATATATATATATATATATATATATAATAAATGTAACTAGTTTATTTGTTTTAGAACATTTTCTTTAATCATACACCATTACGCTATCGCTATTTCTACCTCTTGGAATTAACCTTGATCCTGATAGAGTATAAAGTAGTCAATCAATTTAAAGAATACCTGCCAGGAATACCGATCCTATCATTATAATTCTAGTATTAATAAAAGCGTTTAATTATGCATTTCTTAATAGAAACCTTCGGATTGTCTTCCTTAACAATCCAGCTACAAAAACAGTTAAATATAATTATAATATAATCGGCCACAGAGAAAAATATATACAGGCAGAATAAAATATGAAGCACTGCAAGGTATTTCAATGTAAAGGAAAAAAAGGAAAACAAACAGTTACACCCGGTAAAAAGGCAGAGTACACAGACACAAGATTTGTAATTAATGAATGAATAAAAACAGTGAGTCTATGTAGCAGGCTTCCAATGAAATTTATTTCATTTACTACAGAGAGAAATTAAATACTTGCATAGTGGAAATGTACCGAAATATGACTTAGCTAGAGTGATCGGTCCATAACTGAAGGAGGAGTTTGCACATTTTGCTCCTAATGTCTTGGTAGAAATCATGAAATTTTTTACCAAGATTTTCTTGTTTCTACAACAAAGTCGTCATCCAAGGGACGACGAGTTTAATCGAATAGAAATTCGAACGTAACTTCCTGATTCTTGTTTCAATGCCAGCAGATATTAAGGCCGTCAACTGTTAGATGGTATAGATCGATAATGTAACAATCGTCTTGTTTCAAAACAAGTAAATTTACTTTGCTTTGACATTCAGTATCTGTCTATATTTCTTTGATGAGGACACATGGCACAGTGGATACAGGCTTTAGTTAGATCCGGAGACAAAACCCAAAGAATCTGAGTTCAATACCTGGCTAAGGCTGTGAAGAACTTTGAGAGAGGAATAAACAGGCAATAACTGACATCCATTAGATATGGCACGTGAAACTAGAACAGTCTATCCCAGTGAGCGAAAAAAGACAAAATATACTAAGAGATACAAGATGCAGGAAATTGTAGATCACTATAATCTTGAAGAGATATGTTATATAGTATATAGATAATCTCATCACAGATGAAGAAAAAAACTTGAAACAATAAAGATGTGATTCAATAGAATGATGCTGAGAATACCATGGACTGGACATTTAAGAAATGGCGAAGTTTTTGAGAGAATGCAAAGAAAAATGACACTGATAATTAACATCAGAAAGAGACAGCTGAATTCTCAAAGCCGAATAATGAGTAGAGGGTGCTTATAAAAACTGCCTCTCACGTGACATATCGAAGGCAAGAAAGTCGAGGGAAAACAGTGCATAACCTACTTAACGAACATTTCTTAAATGAGTGGCAGATTTCAGGAGAAATACGAAATAGACAAAATATACTAAGAGATACAAGATGCAGGAAATTGTAGATGGCCATAATCTTGAAGAGATGTGTTATATAGAAGAAAGAATTGAAGGTGGATGAATACGAAGAAAATCAAGTAAGATTATTGAAAAAGCCGTTGATTTTTTTTAATGGAGAGGGGAAAATAACTAGTAACTGACATCCATTAAATCATGGCACGTAGAACTAGAACCGTCTACCCCAGTGAGCGAAATAAAGAGCTCAGTTCGGTATTCTAACCACCTGAAGGAGGCCGGATAGCACAACGGCCGAAACGTTGTGATAAACATGGCGACAAAGATGAGGAGAACAGTCCGAATAATGTAAATAGTATACATTGACTTTATTAGGAGAAACGTTCAATGTTAGTTAACGCTTTCATGCACGCCAATTACACAGATAATTAATTCTTTTTATGTTGTTTTCAGAATAAAGCAGGTAAATAAATCAAGCAGTTAGATAAATCTGGGTACAGCAATAGCAAATGTTAGAAATCGTGACACTGAAATCAGTATGTTCATGACATTGATGACGTTTCGTTAGATCTAAAGAAAATAAAGGTACACTGTTTTCCCGTAGGGCAATGAGATTCGGACAAATTCTTCAAAGATAAAGAAGAGACTCTAAACGATATATCTTTTGTTCTACGGACGGATGCTGAGTATATTATGGAGAGAAGTTGCGTGTAAAATGTGTGCCCTTGGTCCGATCAGTAAAATATTCTAGAGAGACACACCACAGTGCTCAAGCAAGGAATCTTTCATCATTCTCTGAGACACCATTGAGTAGACAATATATTGAACTGAACAGCGGACAATACCACGGCACATCAGATTGCTTTCAGTACGATTTCCAATAGTAATTCTCATGCCAGCCGCAATGAAATAACTTTTCTGATTGGCCTAATCTGCACTCACGACAACTATTAACCTGACTATTGTGGATCACTGTTGTGATGCTTCTTTCTTCGTTCTTTGATTGTCATTGATTCGACTGTGCTTACATTACATGCAGTATTCGCATAAACATGGATTTTCCGATACATTATTCATCCTAAATGAGAAATTACTTGAAAAACCTTGTCTTCATTCAAGCGTCTAATGGAGAAGTTGTTTTAATTATTATCGGGAGCAGAAAATAGAGAGAAACTACAATTTTCTATTTGTTTCTAAGCAAGAATTATGTTAAAGGTAAAATATAAAATTGAATTCCTTGAAAATTAGTCGAGTACTGCCACTATTTTTCACTCTCATAATATTTTGTGATGTATGCATTTTTCAAAGGTTTTTAAACTAAGGCAAATGTTGGCATTGTATTTTTACAGTGAATCTCTATCTATAATTGGCAGTGTGTGTGTGTGTGTGTGTGTGTGTGTGTGTGTGTGTGTGTGTGTGTGTGTGTGTGTGTGTGTGTGTGTGTGTGTGTGTAAAGAATGCATGGCCGCAATTTTCCACGGATTTGCACCAGAATTTGCATGCACATTCTTCAAGTTAGCGGGAAGGCCAAGACCGACTTTGCATTTCCCAACTCCCATCAATAGTGGAAATAATCGATTTTTTCATGCTTCTACTGCAGTTTTTATGTAGTTTGCGGCCATTTTCTACTGGCCACAGTGAGAGCCTATAGCTGGCTTCCATGAATAGGTAGGAAGATTCTATTGGTCAGCCTGAGAACCAAAATCTGACTGACACGAATTTTTAACTAGCATGCTAGCATGCCAAAAAATACGATAGCTGCATTCGTCAGAAGTGGGAAAAATTTAAAACTGCATGGCACTTTACTCCAATTGACGCATTCGCTTGCTTAAACTCAACGTTGATTCTGATTCCGCAGAACTGGGTTGGGTGTGAAAAACTATTTGTCGTTAACATTATTTTTTCATTCGGTTTTTTCAGTTACGAGTCCTTTTTTAAAGCTGATCGTTTTGTGTTCATGTTGTTTAGTTCTTTTTTTCGTAAGAGATTTAATGTTTAGTATAGAGCTTAGAAAAAATCCGCAGTGTGAGATAGGCAAGAAGTAAAGCATGTAGCAACATCAGCACGTCAAGGTGCACTCCTTTAAAGGCAAGGAAGAGCAAAAATATTTTAAGTCACGTGATAGCGATTGCTGTATGAGTCGTACGATGTTTGAATCAAGCAAGGGCAACGCCGGTCATGCTGCTAGTAATACATAAAAGCGACAGAGATGTGGTTTTTAGTGACGAATGATGAGAATAATATGGACATGATACATGAGGAAAGAGGAATTTGGTTTGGTTTGTTGGGTTTTGCGGCATATCAACCTCAATGGGCTATTCAATACCGACAATTTTCATTGTTGGTAATATTGATTTTTCCAAAAATCTCTTTCTAGTATTATTTTTCCTTCAGAAATCAAATTTTCTTCTGGTAAGAATTTCCCTCCGCTGGTAATGTTTTTTTTCCCAAAAATTGATTGCTGGTAATAAATTTTAAATAAATTATTTCTAGTATTAAAACCTATTCTTTCATATTGTTTTGATCCGATTTTGGAGGGTTAACTATTTTCCCATAACTAGGAGCCTAACAGGTGCTACCACCCTGGGTCAGGGCGGAACTGGGAACACCATCAATTTAGAGGTGGTTCCACACTCCTCAAAACCTCCTGATGAGGGACTTTGCTGTCGGACGTAGTTTATCGTCATATCCAGGACGCGGATGTTGTTTATCGTCTTACCTAGCACGCGGACGTAGTTTAGCGTCTTACCCAGGACACGGACGTAGTTTATCGTCATGATCAGGACGCGGACGTAGTTCATCGTCATACCCAGGATGTGAGCAACGAGGAAGCCGAAAAGCAAATTAATTCTTATAATCTAAAAGACACATTTGAAATATTTGGGACGTCACCTAAGGAAGAAAGATTAGGAAAATTTAATACAGGAGGTTTTAATTTCTCTTTTCTTGTAACGGCATTCACCCGAGGTGGGTTGAGCCGGCTCCAATAATGGAGTTGGATGGGAATTTGGAATTCACAAAGGGTCCACAAACCCGCATGTATAGCACATGAGATTTGATTATAGTGGTGAAGGTTTCGTGCAGAACCAAACACACTTTTTGTTGCACTACATGCCACAAACGACCCTCCGCAGGTTTTTAATTCAGAATTTTCCTTCTCCTAGACCAGTTGCCATCCAAGGCTATAAAACCCATTCCGTAATGCTATTTGCCCATAGAGAGAAGAAGAGGAGGATTCACGTAAGTGAATGTTATGGCTTCGACTGGAATTCGAACTCGGCTCTCCGATTCCTCAATCCAAGCCGCTATCCATTACCCCACCGTGACGTTTTGAGTGAAGGAAGGCTAAAAGAAAGCAAATACCAAATCAGATTCTGTTTATGGATGGCAATACAAGAAAAACGGATATATTAAAAAATCAATTTCTCAGAACACTTGATCTTTGGAGAGCTGTGATCGTCCATATTTTTTTTTTTTTAAGCATTGTGCCCCAAGCAAGGCGTGAAGCCACTAGGATGCAGGGGGTTTGGAGCGAGAGCAGATAAGAGTGATAGGAGAAAGGAAGAGGAGAAGGATAGTGGGTAGATCAAGGTAATTGGAGATGTCGATTGACATTACATTTGAATAGTTGGAGATTATAGCTTTCAGGGAAACAGTAATTGGGGAGGGTGTTCCACTGGCGAGAGGTGCGAGGTATGAAGCTATTGGAGTAGAAGAGACGGCTACATTTGAAGGTTTCTACGGTGTAAGGGTGTGAGCGGGATGCCAGCCTTGTAGGGCGCTTGAATTCATGGAGTCTGGGAACCAGAGAGCAGCTCATCAGAGCAGTTACCATGGAAGTATTTGTAGAAAAAAGACAGAGAGAGGCGACAGCGCGTCTGTGAGAGAGTGACTGCAAGCAAGACGCTAGATCAGGGCCAATTAGATTACATATCCTTCTCTGGATCTTGTCGAGAACTCCGAGGTAAGCAGAAGGTGCTCCAGCCCATATATGTCAGCAATACTCCATGCAAGGGCGAATGGTTGTTTTATATATTTGAAGTATCGATTCAGGGGGAGAAAAATTTCCTGGCTCGGCAGAGCCAACTTTCCTCGCGGTGGAAGAAGCAATTGACTCAAAGTATTTGTTCCATCTCAGGTCAGCAGTCAGCGTGAGACCGAGCAGATGCAGGGAGTTGCTCTCAGGAAGTTGACTATCAGACATTTTAATGGGGGGCAGGGAAGGATCTCTATGGTGGTTAATGGAGAGTAATTTAGTTTTAGTGGCGTTAAAGTTGACCAGCCAATACTTGCCCCAGTTAACAACCGATTGGAGGTCCATTTCAAGACGTACGGCCAGGTTAGTTTTGTCGCCGACACTAGACTTGTTTTTGAGGCAGGAGTAAATTGTAGTGTCGTCTGATAGATGCCGACCTGGGAATCTATAGCTTCAGGAAGGTCGTTGATGAAAATGAGGAAAAGTGGGGCCAAGGATGGAGCCTTGGGGCACACCTGCGTTAATGGGGTAGGAACTGGAGGAGAATCCGTTGAGAACGACCTTCAATTCTCGGTTGACGGAATGATTGTATTAGATCAAACAGTTGACCAGTAACACCATACCCTGGAGCTTACGAAGAAGGCCGGCGTGCCAAACCCTATCGAATGCTTTGGAGATGTCGAGGGCCACAGCACGAGCCTCACCGTTATTTTGAAGGGCTTGGTAGACGGTTTCAGTGATGGCCGTAAGCACATCAGCTGTAGATCTGGCGTGGGGAAACCATATTGCTTGTCTGAGAGCAGATTATGGGATGAGGTGATTAACCACTTCGGCATTGATTAGGGCTTGAAGACTTTGCCGAACAGGGGTAGGAGACTAATAGGACGGTAATTAGTGGGGTCAGAGGGGTCTCCAGAGTTCTTAAAGACAGGAACAATGGATGAGGACTTCCAGCAGTCAGGAAAAACATGATTCCTTGAGGCAGTAATTATACAGTTTAGAGAGGGCGGGTGCTAGCTCAGGCGTGCATTTCTTCAGGACAATGGCTGGTATGCCGTCTCCACCACTAGCCTTGTGGGGGTCTAAAGTGGAGATAATGCCCAGTACCAATGACGGGGTTATGTGTAAGCCGCTCAGTAAGGCCTCAGTTCTAAGAGGGAAGTCTGGTATGGGGAACACCGGTGGAATCGAGCGTTGAATTAAATGAGAATTTCCGAGCAAAGCATTCAGCCTTGTCGGTAGGGGAGGTCAAGACCTCGAACTGGTTGAATAAAGGAGGTATGGAGGGTTTTCGATTATTCAGGACACTCTTGCAGACTCGCCAGTAATCTTTGGAGCCAAACTTGTGAGATGCAATACGTTCCTTCATTCGAGCAGCAAATATTGACTTAGCTTCGTTGAGGACACGCTTACACTCGTTACGGGCAGAGGCAAAGAGACGTCTATTGCAGTCAGACATGTCGCTACGGAATCGGTGACAGAAGTGATTCCTATGGGCGATGGCAGATGAGCAAGCAGCGGAGAACCAAGGAGAGGAGTGCGACTTGACCTTAAATTTCCTTGAGGGGATGAAAGCGTCGATTCCAGCTTTAACCCAGGATGAGACCTCAGAAGCACATTCTTGGACAGAGAGTGTAAAAACAACATCCCAGGGGACATCGCGGAGGAAGTCACGGAACGAGTCCCAATCCGCTCGTTGATAGTAGAACTAGGTTCTTGTGATGGGAGGTTCTTTGCAGGGCGTGGAGTTGAAGGAAACGTTGACAGATACCACAGCGTGATCAGAGTTGCCAAGCGAGCAAAGCTGTGTGGCGCTACAAGATTCGGGGATGGAGGTAAAACACAGGTCAAGAAGAGAGGCCTTGCCTGCCAGGTCGAGGGCAAAACGCGTGGGGAAGTCGACTATCTGCGTGAGGTATTGAGAAATTGAGAAGTTAAATGTTTGAATGCCAGCCCGGTCAGTAGTAGCATTCTCGAGCCACTTGGTGTGATGGGCATTAAAGTCACCAAACACGAATATATGAGCAAACGGGTGGAGAGAGAGGGCCTTGTCTATGCTGTCAGATATGCTATCAAGTATCCGACAGTCTTGAGAGGATGGAGAGCGATAGAGGAAGAAGAGATAGCTTACGGCATTGAGGAGAGATAGTCGGAGACACATGTACGACAGGTCTGGCGATTCGAGAGACAGCTCTCTGGCCAGGGGAGATGGTCCTTGACATAGATACCAAGGCCGTGCATGTGGGTTAGAGAGTCTTTCCTGAGGAGAGGAAGGTAGCCGGGATCGAGAGATCAGAGGAGGGAATAGACGAGACAAGGTTTGTCTCACACAGAGCCAGTATATCCGGGCAGTTTGCAGTGAGGAAAGATTCCAAACTGCAGAAGTTTGTTCTAATGCCACGGATGTTAGCGAACGAAATGTTAAGGGGTTTAGGTGATTTTTGCGGGGCTGGTTTAGTTTTACGTTTTTGATTCAATCGAGTCTTCATGTTTAGTGATTGTTGGAAGATGAGAAGGCCTGAAGTATAGAGAAGCAGATGGTTATCGACCGCAACGTGAGCAGCGAGGAGTTGGCACAGCCTGCATCATAGTGTGGCCTCAGGGTTCCCCACCGGAGGTGACTGCAGGGACACCGATCCATGCGCGTCATGGCACTACAAACACCCCGGTATTATACAACTGTTGATCAGAGCGGCCGCTCAAGACGCTACGCAAGAGTTAGGGCTCCTAACTACCAGTCGGAAACAGCAACCAGTCAACTGTCAACCGTGTACCCTCAAAATGAAGAGGCAATGCCACAGACTGCGAACGTCACGGGAGAAACACATCAGTACTCGTACAGAGGCCAGAGAGAGAGAGAAAAGTGCCGGGAACCCCTTCTTAGACAGGAAACAAGGTGTGAGCCTCTGCGCTTGTCCAGGGAAGGGGAGGAGTGTTGACCGGGCGGTAGGAGGGTCTACCTACTCTATTACATATAACACATAACAGTGACAATAGACAAACAGATAAAGGCCGGGAAGTAGTTGGCAGTGCCCATTCTGGCACTATACGCGCATTAAGGTGGCTAGGATGGAATATTTTTAGTATTTTATATTTATACAACACTAAGTTTTAACTTAGTATAAGTCCCACTGTTCTATTCTAATGAAAGGGACTTTTTTTTTTCTCTTTTCTCTTTTGCCAGGAGGTAGTGGGGGGACGATTTCCAACTACACAAACAAGTTATCAGTTAGATTAGAACAAGTATTAATGTTAAATTAGTCGGAGTGATCAAGCAACAATAGCTGAATAGAATAAATACGTAAAACAAATATGAATATATATATATATATATATATATAGAGAGAGAGAGAGAGATGCTATCGGATGCGTCTTTGGTAGAATGAATTTATACTCACACATGGCGGAGAGTTATTCTTCGAGTCAATTCGGTGGGACCAGTGATTGTACGGCTAGCCATGTCTCAGACCCAGGCGTCAAGTTACAAATAACGCAATGCTGGGGGGGGGGGGGCGGTCAGTGACCATTCCTACCCTTCCCCAACAGTGGGCTTGGGAGAATTTGCATTAATAAAATATTTAAACCACGAGGAAAACGAACGGCAAAACGATTCCGCCAGAGGTCAATTTTTTTTTTTTATCGAGCAAAAGACAAAGCCACAGGGCCAAAGAATACTGAAGACATGTTAACGCGGGGTGAAGGGACATTTTTTCCCTATTGAAAAGACGTGGCATATAAACGTTGATGATATAGCGATTGATCACATTTCTAAGAGTATTTCTTACTAAGGAAACTTAAAAAAAAATCTTGCTTTACAAACATCTTGTGCCATATTGAAAAGATATGGTCCCTACACTGTTCATTATTTGTCGCTTTTAGCACAGAAAAATTCCCAGTGAAATTTAAACCTTAGTAACGTTGGGCTTTCAAATATAGTTCATTTTGGCACCTCGCTGAAAATAAATTTTATTAGTCCCAGCTGAAATTCGAAGTCAGCTCGCTGATTCTGTTTTCCATGCTGGTAGATATTACGCCCTCCAGCAGTTAGGCAAAATAAATCGATATCCTAACAACGCTCTTGTTTCAAAACAAGTCAAGTTTCTTTATCGTTTAAAAAAAAAGGAAAAAGAAAATGTTTTCAGTTTATTATGAACCACAGACAACGATATTTAATGCTTTTATGAACGGCAATAATACAGGTAATTAATTTTTGTTATGCAATTTTATTTAATGATAAAATATTGCATGTTTAATATCAAGTAAAGAAGATTTACGGAAAACTGTTGTAAAGCATAATTAATGCAATTAATAATTAAATCCCATTTCTCTGGCTATCGCCATGTTTGAGATGAACAATTAAAACTGGATAGTTTGGCTTGGCTTAATGAGAAGATATTAATCCTCATTATAAAACATATTCATAATTTAATTAGAAAATTTTTTCTTTAATTTTCTTTCGTTTTTATGTCTGATAGTTATTTTTTTCTTTTGGGCTGAAGTACTGAGTTGATTTTGGTTTTCCTAGAGTAATGTGACTGAATATTTTCTTTCCAGTTTTCATACAGTAGTAATTCTCTGTTTGAATGCAACATAGTGCAATGTTTAATGGTGTATCTAACTTCATAATAATTGTGCGCTGAGTTGCCTCCCTCTTCAAGAGGCACTTTTGAAGAAATCACATCAACACTATTTACATTATTCGGACTACTGTTCACATCTTTGTCGTCATATTTATTACAACATTTCTGCCGTTCTACACTCCGGCCTCCTTCAGGTGGTTGGAATGTCGAACTGAACCCTTTATTTCGCTCACTGGGGTAGACTGATGTATTTTCCGCAGTTCAGTTCAATATATTGTCTACTCAGTGGTGTCTCAGAGGATGATGAATGATTCCTTGCTTGAGCACTGTAGTGTGGCTATCTAGAATATTTTACTGATCGGACCAAGGACACACATTTTACACGCAACTTCTCTCCATAATATACTCAGCATCCGTCCGTAGAACAAAAGATATATCGTTTAGAGTCTCTTCTTTATCTTTGAAGAATTTGTCCAAATCTCATTGCCCTACGGGAAAACAGTGTACCTTTATTTTCTTTAGATCTAACGAAACGTCATCAATGTCATGAACATTCTGATTTCAGAGTCACGATTTCTAACATTTGCTATTGCTGTACCCAGATTTATCTAACTGCTTGATTTATTTACCTGCTTTATTCTGAAAACAACATAACAAGAATTAATTATCTGTGTAATTGGCGTGCATGAAAGCGTTAACTAACATTGAACGTTTCTCCTAATAAAGTCAATGTATACTATTTACATTATTCGGACTGTTCTCCTCATCTTTGTCGCCATGTTTATCACAACGTTTCGGCCGTTGTGCTATCCGGCCTCCTTCAGGTGGTTAGAATACCGAACTGAGCTCTTTATTTCGCTCACTGGATTAAAATGTTCTTGTTCCACGTGCCATGATTTAATGGATGTCAGTTACCAGTTATTTTCCCATCTCCATTAAAAAAAATCAACGGCTTTTTCAATAATCTTACTTGATTTTCTTCGTATTCATCCACCTTCAATTCTTTCTTCTTCTATATAACATATCTCTTCAAGATTATGGCTATCTACAATTTCCTGCTTTTTGTATCTCTTAGTATATTTTGTCTATTTCGTATTTCTCCTGAAATCTGCCACTCATTTACGAAATGTTCGTTAAGTAGGTTATGCACTGTTTTCCCTCGATATGTCACGTGAGAGGCAGTTTTTATAAGCATCCCTCCTCATTATTCGGCTTTGAGAATTCAGCTGCCTCTTTCTGATCTTAATTATCAGTGTCATTTTTCTTTGCATTCTCTCAAAAACTTCGCCATTTCTTAAATGTCCAGTCCATGGTATTCTCAGCATCATTCTATTGAATCACATCTTTATTGTTTCAAGTCTTTTCTTCATCTGTGATGAGATTATCTATCATTCAGAGCCACATAGGAGAAACGATATTGCAAAACTAATCAACACATTTTTCTTTGATTCTAACAAAAGTTTCTTTTTGTTTTTTTATAGCTCCAATTTGTAATTTGCATATTGGTCCGTTCCTTTGGTGACATTCATGTGTTCTGTTTTCTTGCGATCTATTAAGTCTTTTATCCTGGCTTTATCTTCTGTATGAGTTATTTTCATTACTTTTCTCTGCCTGTCCTCAATGCGATATCATCTGCATTATGGGCACCGGGCCGCTTGTTTAGAATGAACGATTTCTGACCATGAGACAAAAGTTCGAATTTGACCATGGTCGATTACTCGGGAAGAAGACTTCCTGATATTATCGGACTAGATCGTGGTCGATTTAGTGTGTGGCAGCTTTGGAAAGTGCCGGAAAAGCATACTAAGTCTTTTGAGTGAAATTGGGTAGACGGAAATCTAGTGGGTTGTCGATAGCTGTGCTAGCACGAAGCCACAATTCTTTGAGCGTGCTGGCCTTGTTCAAATCGTTAATCACGATCGATAAAACCCTCTCTCTCTCTCTCTCTCTCTGAAACTTTAACTAAGGTCTGCTCACAGGTGGACTCTGTAGGTATTTAGCAAACACAAATACGTCTCAGCGAGCGTCTGCAATAGAGATTGACTAGTCGCCCTAGCAGACAGATATCCTCGAATACGAGTGGCCAGCATATTATGATTGTGGCTTCCAAAGAAGAATCCTGCTAAGAATTAAAATACTCTCAAAAGCGTATCTCTCTACAGGTTGAATAATTCTGGTGTGAAAGTCAGTGACGTTTGATGATGTTTGTCGATGCACGGGACCACATCCTTGATTGTAAACCACTAAGACTCAAGTAGTGGGGTAGCGCTGTTTGGCACAAAACTGAGAGATGTGAAAAAGAAAGATATTTTACATATGTAAAGTCAGATGGAATAGAAACTAATCACTATATGAAAAAAAAAAAACAAATAAATATTTGTTTCACTCTTTGACTGGATGGCCTCCCACTATGGATGTCCGAGGCTGTCTCACCGCCTGTCCCCCCTTCTGAACGTCTCACCGCCCCCCCTGAACGTCTCACCGCCTCCCCCTTCTGAACATCTCACCGCCTTTCCCCCCTTTCTGAACGTCTCGCCGCCTGTCCCCTCTTCTGAACGTCTCACCGTCTGCCCCACCCCACTCTGAACGTATCACCGCCTGCCCCACTTCTGAACGCCTCACCGCCTTCCCCCCTCCTGAACGTCTCATCACCCCTTTCTGAACGTCTCAACGCCCCCCCACGTCTCAACGTCTACCCCCCTTTCTGAACGTCTCACCCCCCCAACGTCTCACCGTCTGCCCCCCTTTCTGAAAGTCTCAACGCCTGACCCCCCGGAACGTCTCATGTGTGTGTGTGTGTGTGTGTGTGTGTGTGTGTGTGTGTGCGCGCGTGTGCACGTGTGTGTGTGTGTGTGTGTGCTCTTAGAGCTCAATGCTATGAAGACTTGAGATAAACATAATATTTTGCAAATATAAATCCCTTAGCTAAACGAGTTGTTACCCTATGTTCCGGAATCACTAGGATCTATTTGTAAGTTATTATTATAAAAAATATAACCCGACCCAAGGTTCCCTGAAGACACACACAGACAGATACGCGAGCGCGCCCGCGCTCACAATCACACACCCTGACGTTCGTTTCCATAGTGTTTGAAAGATGTTTTTTCCGGTGATTTGTCATGTCATCTTGATAGTTCTACATAGGTCCCTGATATTTGCTGCTGTAGGTTCATGCCTACGAACAGACCTCTCCATTATGTTCTATAAATTATTCGTTTCCTCTCTGTTGAACGTCGAGTCTGGAGATCTACACACTGCTCTCCAATCTAATTCTGAATGATTCGGCTCTGTTGAGATGCCGTATTATCCTGCTTGTTTAATCCACATATTTCTGACTGCATTGTGTCAGTGAATGGAATCAAATGTTTATGCATATAACAGTACAGCTAAGAATGGCCAATGGTGTTTAGACGAAAAGCTGACGACACTTTACCATGCCCATAGCGAAGTCAGGGTTCCTGGTGTGACGCAGAACGAAGTGATTGATGTTTTAGTGCAAACAATTACACCATAATGGATCTTCTGCTCCCACATCACACGGGAAATAAAGAATAGCACACTACGCTAAGATATATATATATATATATATATATATATATATATATATATATATATATATATATATATATATGCTATATATTTCGTTGTGATTGTAAGAGTTTTTTTGTGATTCTGTAACATCAGTCCATAATGTATGAAGAAATATGGTTTTCGCTAGCATTCGCTGACACAAAACATTTTTTTAACCATTGATCTTTGAAAACTTTTGACTAAAGCTGACAGTTCAGATATCTCTGAAAGGTTTGGCGCCACTCAGGACAGTAATATGAAATTCATGATCTGAGGTGGCTATTTAAGAACGTCACTCGAATTTTTATATTAATGTCTTGGTGCGTTTAGTAATATGCTGTGTTTGACACAACTCACTCTAGCTCAGCGTAATCTAAGTTTAATTTCCATAACTCATATAATTAGTTCTTTAAAACTGATAAGTAACAAGGTATTTGAAATATATTTTATTTCTTAATTACACATCCTAAGATTTTATGATAGATTCACAGTATGCGCCATCTTTTCTTTTATCCCAATTTTAGATCATTTTTTTCTGTTTTGAATGTGTGTATGTGCCTGTTTGTGCGTGTTTGAGTGTGTCTATGGATGGAAAAAGAAAGACAGCGTGAGAGATGCTGCAGCAAATGGAAACCTAAATATATATTTCAAAACACGATAATAAATTAAACGTTTTACTAAGAAACTCAAACACTATTATCTTTAATTTCTACCATGATTATACTCTTTCTCTTCTGAAAGTACATTATATTGAATACAATAAAAAAAAACAATATGAAACCAATTATTTCAACTTAATCAAGAACTATACAATATTTACGTATAATTTGTAAGATAAGTATTGAACAGTAGTTTCGGAAAAGTCATAGATATCACTAGACATATCCTCTGAAGCTGAATATTCTGTCGATTGCAAGAAGACTTTTTTTTTTCAGTTGATCTTATCAATAGATTGAAGCCTGCGGTTATAAGATTGTGAATAGTCTTTGTTTAAATCTATATTAAGATCAAATAATAAAAGGTAAACTTATAAAGTTTATCTAGAACCCTCTCCTCCTAGGCAAAAACTCTATACATTTCAATCTAAGCAGCTTAACTAATGATCATAAATTAATTGCAAAGCGGCCTAGGCGTTTCGATAAAAGATTGCAATATATGATCGCAAAAGAATATAAATAACTTAATAATAATGTATCCTCTAATGAAACTGGGAAAACTTAAGATAATTATAACAAATATAATATTTTAAACAATATTGAAAGAAAGTAGTGTTTGAAAAGTAAGACGTTAGATTTAATGCTAATTTAAATGACGTCTATAGATTATATTTCGTAGACAAGTTGGCGAAAATATTTCCTTACATCAAATAGATAAGAAGTTTTAGATTAAGTCACGTAGAAAGCTTACCTCGAATTTTCTTTCGTGATTTTGATAGAATAAATGTAAAACCGACACGAATTTTGATATAACAACTACTAAATAGGATAAAAGACAAATTAATCAAGAATTAAAGATAATGGATTTGTTTCTGTTGGTTTCAACCAGTAAAGGAATGTTTGCAAAATACTTCTCCCGTTCTGCAATATATTAGCAAAACATGTAAATCCATTCTGGGATTTTTCTTAACCAATATGAATAGAGAATACAAACCACTACATCAAAGAATTGTTGCGCATCTCCTCTTATACTTATGCCTATTACTGCTTAATTATATTGGTAATGTTAAACCAAAATTTGAACAACGTTCTCTAGATACAAATCCCAGAATGCTAAGCAGTACACGTTTATCTTTCTGAGTAATTACAGTAAAATTAGGCGACTTTTCGGTCTCATCCGACTTAGTTCTGTTCTTTTTTTCTCTTGAATAAACACTGCTGCGATCGCTTGTCTGTATCATCTCCTGTGTGTTAAGACCATTCTTAGTATCTGTCTATATATCTGAGATGAGTTATTTAAACATTTAGATTATTTACATAGTTCGGACTGTTGTCCTCATCTTTATTTCCATATTCAAGACGTTTCGGCCGATGTACGCTCCAACCTTATTCAGGTGATTGGAATTTCGAACTGAACCATTTGTTTCGTTTAGCCGGGTGGATTGTTCTAGTTCCATGTGATAAATTTTTCAGATCGAAATTCCAATCTCCCGAGGAAGGCCGGAGCGTATAACGTCGTGAATATGCCAATGAAGATGAGAACAATAGTCCAAACAATGAAAATAATGTAAATGAACGTTCATAGTTTGTGAACTTTTTTGCCAAATTACTAGTGTTGCTTTGCCCTATTATTTTACTTTGACTTACATATATTGTTTGCTTCCTTAATCTTATGCTGGCTTTTTCCTTTCTTTTCTTTCCCTTCGTATTATTTATTACAAACTTTCTTTTATTTTCAATTCTGTTTGTTAGGCATTTCTGCTAATTACATTTAACCACAGCTAATTACTCTTCAATTTCAAAGTTTAAAAAATTACATATTAAGTTTATTACATATTTAATGAGGTTTCTTGGGTGCGCTGGTTGTTTTTTCCTTAGAAATATACAATCAAGTGTAGAAAATACTTGATGCTTTATTACGTTGCCAATAAGAATAGACAAGTTCGCTTATCGTGCGGGTCACACTCCCCCCACCCCGCCTCGCGCTCGTAGAGTAGAGGTTTATACATTGTAGCTTGTTTAGGATTGGATTTCCGGTTCCTTCTAAATTCTGTTCATTCTCTTTCACTTCCAAAAGCCCTTTACATCATGGTGGCATTATCGCCTTGCTTTGGCTGAATAGATAAAAAAAAAAACATAAACAAATATGGTGACATGCCATTTCAGTTTACACAGTCTTGCTAGATACTAGTGACGTTTACATTTTCATTTAAATTACCGCATATCGTTTTGTATAAACTTACTTCTAGTATAGTGTAACACCTGATATACACATATATATTTTAGAAAAACATTGTTTTCATATAGCTCATTTATTATGGGACTAGAACAGCATCTGATCAATGCTAGTATACCGAGAATAACTACATATTGCAGAACTGAACATCACCCTGAAAATATTTTGAAGCAAATAAATGGACATCATTATTTATTGTACAAACCTACACCAAAATAGCGAGAAAAAAACAATTTGACATAAAATATCTGATACAGAAATTACATACAGTAATTTTGTTTTCGTTCATAACATTAAGATTACCTAATGGTCCCGTGGGAATTTAGGGGTACAAATTATGTTATGGTCATTAAAAATGCACAAATTTTAATATTTCCAAAAAAATATACCAGTGTATAGTTCAAACAGTTACTAAAAATGCATGATTTTAAAAACTATACCTATCTATAGTGCAAGCCCTTACAATTCTCTTATATATACAGCATTTTCCCTTAATTCTGGAAAAAAATCTCTTTATATTTTTTTAATAAACGAATATCTGTGGCTTTCTGTGAAATCTTGGCAATACAGATTTTAGCCATAACATTACATACGAACTTACAAATAAACAAAACTCAAGTTCTAGAATGTGTGATGAACTTCTAGAAGGCTCCAGAAAGATCTAGAAGACTTCAGGTAGACAGACTAATACTATATTTACATTGTATTTTGAAATTTTATGATGGAGCTGATTTTTAAAAAAATATGAATTAGACCATTCATCATTATTTTTGACAAAAAATCATCGAATTATGATACAAGAAATCAATTATTTTAAAAAAAAGCCAAGAATCATAAACCTAATATATATATAAATTGTCGGACTTTGTCCATTTCTTAATATATATATATATATATATATATATATATATATATATATATATATATATATATATATAAATGACGAAATATAGTTTTAACGTGTGCTAGATTTATGGGATAAAGTGCACACCATCAGAGCGTATGTAAAAATAAATGCAAAATTGAACATTGAAGTTAACACTCATAGGCGAGAGGCGCAATCGTGACCACGACTCTGACGTTTAGGCGAACATGACGAATTCGCGGCCTGACGATTGCGCCTAGCATGAAACATCCTGTCGCCTCTCAGTGTGTTGACTTACATGATCACTTACATATATATATATATATATATATATATATATATATATATAGAGAGAGAGAGAGAGAGAGAGAGAGGGAACGGGATAAAGAGAGAGAGAGAGTTGTGTTGTAGCTGCTGTCTGTTTGTCTATTATCGAACTCTTCCTAGGGATTTGGAAAATAGACCCCAATAACTATAAATATTCCGAAACTACATTACTGGTGACACTTGGATAAGTATATATCATTTTGTTCAAACCGCATCTTGATTTTTTTTCCTTTGATTTTAATTAAACTCAAATTTTAACAAGGGAATGACACATGTCCTTTACCAAAAGACAAAGCCAGAATATGGTGGTCAAATCAAACAATTTCATTTGGATCAAAATGGATCCCGGGAGCACAACCCCGAACCCAAAGAAAATTTATTCCCCATTGATTAAATTTAAATTAATTTTAACATTCAACAAAAGTATGATTCCTATCCAAAATATAGAAGGAGTAAGACTGAAGATGAATTTCATGTCGACAAGAATATTGAATAATACTAAAATTTTTCTCCAATAATTATAACAATGATTTAAAATCAGTCATCATTTTCTTTCAAAAATATCAGTGACACACAGCAAGGCTCGCGCAATTCGAGGGTGTTATGAGGTATATTGACTCTTAATATATATATATATATATATATATATATATATATATATATATATATATATATATATATGTAGGTATGGATGTATGTATTGCGTGGAGGATTACTTTGGAATACATGAAATGTTTTAAATGTGCGCACTGCACACTAATATAATTTATCTTCAAATTAATCTAGCGGAGAATTACACGTGATTTTGAGAATTTAGAATTTTTTTTATGACCACAATCATTAGAAGTTTCTTCGTCGTCTAAAAATTCGAAATTTAGAACAACAGATTTGTTATTGAAGGGATACAACGTTCTAATTTTATTATTTAAAATGATGTATTCATAAGACATTCATTCAACTTACTTCAAGCCTTAAGAATTACATTTTTTGATTTTTTGTACACCATTCTTTAGCCTATGCGCAAGCAACCAAGAAAGGTGGATGCACATGACATTTCAACTCTTATGACTATCACATCAGTAATATTACCAGTTACATTTTTAACATAGCGTTTTTCTCTGCCTATTTAAACGCTCTACTCTAAAACGCTACTCAAAAGATAACAAATCAGCTGCCTCCCAGTTATAAGTGGCACCCCTCCGTTCAGCACAAATATGGATCATCTATTTTATCACATATACTTAACTTTATCTGTTTTTGTAGCAAAACCTCCAGAATAAAACAATACTTTTCGGCAGCCAAGTAGTTTTAAGAATATCTTTCCAATAATTAAATATAGATCAATCATCGAAATATATAAACCAGGATTAAGTTAAACCCTACTTATCTTCCCAAGAAGCTCTCAAGTTTATATTTATCAAGTTAAATAATGAATGGTTCCGTCATACATATGTTAAATGCAGGATGGTTTACATTATTTTTTTGTTTTTTAACGGATAATTTTAATCCAAAGCAATACATACAAAATACCCGGTTTCAGATGTAACGATTCTTTACTAATAATTTATTTTGTCCACTATGGAGTTCACTTCCGTTGTCTTCATTTCCAGCCATCTTTGGTCTTAAAAAAGTTAAAATCAACGTCAATAGTTATATACAATCCTCTTGATTCCACTTCGTTTATTTTTTTCTCGTTTCTTGAGAATTTCTACTCCAACGGTTTTTTCTTTATTCGCACTTCCCACCCGTGGAACTCCCTTTCTGTTTATTTTTTCCCCTGTTAACTACTGTCTTCCAACGTTTAAATAAAACGTTAATCGTCATCTGTTTTCTTGTATCTCGTTCACCCTTTTCCCTTTCCTCAATCCTTCGTATACTCAGTCTTTTTATCGCTTTCAGTAACACCCCACATACAAGCGGTATTTCTGTCTTGGGCTGAAATTATTTAAAAGAAACAAAATAGAATACACTCTTTGTTTTTTTTCTTATTCTTTCACACACAGTAATACCTCGTGTTTTAATGGTTTTATTTCTATGCTTGGGAGGAAATGTTAAAAAAATGTAGGCCTAGACGAACGAGTGATGACAGCAAGCAAGTGACGAGTAAATGTGTATATGTGAAAGGGAATATTCATGCTAATTTGGCATAAAAATGTGTTTTTGTATGTGACAGATCCTTTCACGATGAAATCGATGGTGGTTCTCCATAACTTCCCGTATTTATTTTTGTCGTTTTTCTTTTTGTTCTTGTTGTGATACCCATAAATTTAAATTCAAAGAATTCAGAAACTATTTCGTACCTGCTATTCTATTTTTAACTATCCACTGTGAATATTCAATTATCTCTGTCCTCTTTATTTATTATACGACAAAGAAAACACAGTTGTCCTTTTTTAGATATAAGTAAATGTTTTAGTGCTGTACCTATTTTCATTAGGACTTCTTCGTTGCTAACATGTTCGGTTAATGTATGGCATTTTGTCAGTAGAAAAGTTTGTTGCCTCTTCATCTGTGAGGAAATTGTTTAGTGTTCACTGGTATTTAAATGGTTCGTTTTAATATAGCATTTCATTTTCTAATTTATTTGATTCTATCGAAATTCTCCTATGTTATAGTGCATGGCTTAGGTTCTGGAAGCCATTTCATTTTTTCCTCTGATCATTTGGATTAAGTAGTCTAGTTTTCGTCCTTTGTTACAGATTGATTCATTGATACATCGATGTAACAGTTAAATTTTTGTTTCCCTCGTCAATATCTACTCAGAAATTAGACATTTTGTGTGTGTGTATATATATATATATATATATATATATATATATATATATATATATATATATATATATATCTCTCTCTCTCACACACACACACACACACACACATATATATATATATATATATATATATATATATATATATATATATATATATATATATATATATATAAATGCTTCTAATGCTCCAGTTAGAGTGGCTTACGGATAGTAATCCTGAACGTGGGGACACGGTCATATGTGTAATGGAAACTCGGATGAGTTCCACCACGGAGTTTGAGTTTGAGCAGCGCTATATCGAGTCTAAATCAGTACCTCTTGGTGAACGAGGCCCCTTGGTACAGTTGGTATGACGTTTGCGTTCTATCGTAAGGCCCGGTTTTCAATTCTTGGATTCATGGATGCGCATGGTTCCCAAATATAGGATGAAACGACCGTCTAGTACCTTCTGCTGACGTTTGACGATTTGTATATATATATATATATATATATATATATATATATATATATATATATATATATATATATAAAGTTAATAATTAATAAAAGCGGGTGTGAAAATTTGGTACTGACATGATATCGAAGACAAAAAGGATATAGGCATGTTGCTTATAATATAATTAACGAGAATATGTAAATTATTGACAGAATAGGGATTAGGAAAAATAGAGAAACTTCTCTTTCATGCGCCATCGATGACGTAGACGATCATGGCTCTCCATTTCTTCCCGTCCCTTTTAGATCTCAATAACTTTTGTCCTTTTGTCATACCTCTCAGAACTTGTTCTGCCATCTACTTGCTTAAGCCCGTTATGTATGTCACGCGTTGCTTTCCATTGTCTCTCTTTCCCTGTAACCGCCTTGTGAGTAGCAGTTATTCCAAGTCCTCCTATCTCAATACTTGTCACAGAAAATTCAGCTGCATCTTTCTGATGTTATAAGTCTCCTCTTCGTTTGCATCATCTCCAAAACCTCATCTTTGCTCACATGTTCGGGCCATGTTATCCTTAGTGTCTTTCTGTAGAACCATACTTTTGTTGCCTCCATCTTTGAGGAGACTGTCCAACATTCCCTAACGTAAAGCAAGAGAGATATCACGGAGCTGTTCAGTACTATTTTTATTGTGATCAAAGAAACCCTCCTGTCTCGTAATTATCTACCTAGCTATTGGAATCCGTCTTCGGATCTGAGCTTCGTACTTACCATCCTCTGTCTGAGCACTTCCCAGATATTTAAGTTTCTGCACCTGCTTAGTCTTAGTGTACCCGACCAGTAAATCGGAATTGCGGCTCATATATGTGCATACATTCTGTCTTGTAGTTTAGGCTTTGTCCTTTCTTCTCGTTTTCCTTCGCTACATTCTGTGGGAGATTTAGTCATTTCTTTTCCATGGATTCTATCGGTAATGTGCCCTTTGCGTATCTTATGTTGTTAAGATTGTGGCCGCCAATGACGAATCCCGGCAGGACTTCTAATTCTATCAGAATTGCCTCGCTGTATAGGTTGAATAAGTCCGACGAGACTAAACATCCTTGCCTTACGCCCCTTTCTATTTTTGTATATTTGTTGAATACATACTCTATGAGCATGTATGCCGTTTGCTACCAGTATATGTTCTTGATTATTCGAATATTTTTCCCAAATATATCAAGGTTGCTGAGTAGTTCCAACAGTTATTTGTGGCGTACATTGCTGAAGGTTTTTGCGTCGTCTGTTTAACCCAGGTAAATGCAATATGAATTTTAGCAGTTTCATTTAAGAAAACGTTCGGCATTGATTGATTTAGATAAGGGTTTATTTATTTTTTACGATTTCGTCAGGATACAAACTTTAATAAGAGCTAAAAAAGGTTGGATATTGAGTACAACCATGACCACTTATATCTCGAAGGGAAATGGCGCATAGAAAAATACGTAGAGGAAGAGATGTGCAAAGCATTTTCAGTGTTGATTTTTATTTTTCTACAGTATATGCGCCATAGTTCTGACAATAAAAACTCTAGCCCCAGAATTATGGTAAATTTTAGACAAAATAGATTTATCAGTATTTTAATGGACTGAAAATTATTTATATTTTTGCAAACAAATTTTGCCGAAAATTCGCATGGTTTGATATGATATCATCAAAATTGTCACCGCTAATGTGGTTGTCCAACAACTAATGATAATGAGTATGTATCTATTTTCCTAACTGTTTATTTACAGAGTATTTCTTTGCTGGAAATCTAGCTGTAAGGTCATTTTCAGTAGAAATTACATTTCACAGCAATTCTCCTACCAACAAGGAACCAACTTAAATGGAAGAACATTGTCTTCCCTTTCAAGGAAATTCTCATTTAAGAACGAATTCGCATCCGGTGATTCCCACAGGGATTTAATAAATGAGAAACCCAACTTCAGAAAAATAAGACAAAAAAAGATGCACATCTCAGTTTAGGCCTGTCTCCACTTAGAGAAATTGTCTGTCTCTTGAGTATGACGTTGTTATCGATTACTTTGTTAAATTATTGCTGTTATCGATTTTCTGATACTGCAACCGTAAATGAGACAGGAACTGACTGAATTTTCTCCCACCGCCTAATCTCCTACCCTGACTCACCAAAACCAACAGCAAGGGAATCGTGACACTTTGACCTCTGTGGCTTCATAAGGTGAAAACAAAAAGAGAAGGATTCTAGAAGTATTTTATGAAGATCAGCAAGTGAAAGAAGAAAAATAATTGTGAGAGAGATGGTTAAGACGTTTCTTGGAAGAGAAGATAGATTGTAAGGCAATCGGTTTCAGTATGAGATAAAATATTGATGCTCCTCACCCCCAACGTGGAGTAAAAGAGAATTAACTAATTTGATATAACTCCATTAAATGATTAACTCCCTCTTTTGTCTATGTTCGGTGTTGCGATAGAATTGTTAGTGTAAATCATGAGGTAATATTACAAGTAATCTTTCTGAATAAATACGCTGATATATATATAAGCATACAAATAGAAGCATTCACATACATATCATATATATAATATATATATATATATATATATATATATATATATATATGTGTGTGTGTGTGTGTGTGCGTGTATTCGAGGATACTTGGCTACTAGGCTGGCTCAGGCGCATTTGTGTCATTCAAAACTCAGCTTACCTCAACTAAGCTGGGCAGACCTTCGTTACAGTTTCTCGTGTTATCTAGCGTAATTAACAATTTGAACAAGGCCATTACGCTCAAGTCCAAGATATGCGTCTACCCAATTTCAAGATTGGGTCAAACCGTGGTATGTTTTTCAGGCACTTTCCAATTGTGCCGCCAAATGGGAGCGAAACCTCCATATCATCAGGAAGTCACTTTCCTGACAAATCGTCCATGTTGAGATTCGAACCCGGGTCTCATGGCCAGATTGCGAACATTCTAATCACTAGTCGATGTGCCCATCGTTTTATTTATTTATTTATTTATATATATATATATATATATATATATATATGTGTGTGTGTGTGTGTGTGTGTGTGTGTATGTGTGTGTGTGTGTGTGTTAGTATGTGTGTGTATAAATAATTATAATATATATATATATCTGTGTTCGTATGTGTGTGTATAAATAATTATAATATATATATATATATATATTTATATATAAATATATATATATATATGCTGAGAAATATATATATATATATTCTCAATTAGCATATATATATATATTCTCAGTTAGTTTATATATATATATATATATATATATATATATATATATATATATATATATATTCTAACTGAAAATAAAAGAACAAAGACTCTTAAGGGCGGCGCCAATTTTGACAGGCGTACTGAATTCGCTTGAGAGGAAAAAACATTTTACTCAGGTAAGTTATAATCCTGAATATTTGCGAAATTTTATTGTGAAGAAACCGCCTGCTTATAAATAGAAAATATATTCAGCAATTAAGCAAGTTTAAAAGAGACTATCAAAAAGGATGTATTTAACCTGTATAGCGAGATAAATCTTCACGTACTAGTAACCTCATCAGGATTTGTAATTGGTATGTACACTATTAAAAACATAAGTTGACACCTTGCTGATGGCCGACTCAGAATGAGGACTTCCGGAATTACAAGGAAGTTTAGGAAAGGAAAGCGAGAAGAAAAGACTAACAACAGATTGTAAAAAAGAATAAAAATATATGTTCGGAATCCTCGTGTATGGCCATGGATGTCATAATATATTTATGGTGAAGAGAGGATTTCCGAACCATATATGCACCATGGCTGAATATCTTAACAACCAGGAGGTCATAAGATAGGAACCCTAATGTCACTTAGGCATAGGGTCAGAAAAAAAAAACAAAAAAAATGCGAATTCTAGGACACATTATTAGGAAAGTAATGTTTGGATTATGAGGCAGGCTCAGAAAAAGAGAGACAATGTGGAGGAGGGAATAACTTCTTAACGAGCTTAGTTAAATGTATGGCAATATATGCTCCTCGAAGTATAGTAAATTAATTATAACAGCTTAGAACTACAAATAAAGGAAGACGTGGAGATACGTGATTGGCTAAATTGACACGGCTTAGATAAGTAGATATTTCTGTATTAATTTTCAGAGGTGGTATATATCCTTCGACTGCACATGTACATACCGTCTCTGTGTTTTAAACACTGACATTTACTGCAGATATGTATTAGTGTAATGAATGCAACAAGGACATGCAGGTGTCACACCATGCAGAAACACACGTGTTCCTTTTATTCAATTAGAGCTGTTTGTTGGCGCTGTAAGATTCTGCAACTCTGACAGGCTGAATGGTAGTATCGGAGAACTGATGAATATTTTGAATATGGCGCGTCAGTTGGGCATCGATTTTCGCAAGAATGATCAGCTATAGATCGCTACAGCAATAGATCACGTTATGCGCGCTTAGGTAGTAAAGACGCGTAGAATGGAAATCACTGGAAGACCGCATGTTACAGCAAAGATCAGAGAAAATGTGGTCACAGGTTTCTCAACGGCTACCATAGGGAATTGTTTATTTCGCAATTGCATCTGCAACGAGAGGTTCACGTTGGTTCGACTGGCTCCTAATTATTATCAATTTCTGATAATAGTTTTACCTACATAGCGACTTGCCTATATGAACATGTAATCACTTTCTGTAATCCAGATATATTTATATACTTCTGGGGGTGCCTTCAAAATTTTGAATAGTACATACATATATATATATATATATATATATATATATATATATAGAGAGAGAGAGAGAGAGAGAGAGATACAGACAGACAGACAGAGAGAGCCAGAGAGAGAGAGAGTAACACAGAGAGACAGAGGGAGAGAGAGAGAGAGAGAGAGATACATTGTTTCAATACATTTTGTTACGTACATTTTGTGTTGTATTATTATTATTCCATGCTTATTCAAGCTTCAACACATTCCAACTTCAGAGTTTCGTAGACGAACCCTCCTGTCATCACTTCATCAAATAGTTTTAAGAGATGTCATATTATGTGTAAAATGAGCTCAATATAAGAAATTGAGAGTATATAATCGTTAAAACCGGCCACTCGGAGTAACAGCAAGTAAGTACTATTGGATTTAATCTTCGTGTCATAGACTATTTACATATGCTTGCCAATGGTGCATTGTGTGTATTAATATCATTTGTATTGGATTATCGTTCATTGGATGGATTTATTGATATAGGCAATAAATCTAAAAACTTTAAACTCTGCCTGGAGGTGAATGTTCGCCTGGGGAGTGGGACCATGAAAAGATGTATCACTGCATACCCTATAGAGTCAGGGATCGTAATGCAAATCACATTCACTCCGTCTAAAACTCCCATCTTTAATCGAGTCATGAAGATTCAACACAATCGCTGGACTGAAGTGGAGGCAGCAGAAATTCCAGTTGAACTTAGCTGCTTCCCACACAGCTCAACTGAACAAGGAGTATCGGGCGACGAATTTTTAAAAACCCTTGGGAAAGACATGAATCCATCTTTTCTCCAACCCGCTGTGGGTTGAATAGCAGGATAGACTGTGTCCAGTATCCTTGGGTGGCAACCTGTCTGCCGCAGAAAGAAACGTCAACCAACTGCGGGAAAATAATATGCCTAGTGACTCATGAATCGGAAGAAACATGATCGTCCAAACGTGTATCACGCATGGCAATTATCTGACCGACTGAAGCCGAACATATAATTCCCCTGATTTGTGTCCCTATGTTTATTTTCTGGGACGTAGTCAATAAAGAGATCAATAAGGAAATTAACATATAGTATCAGAAAATCAAGACATCGATGGCTGATATTCTTATTGAAAATCCCATTCAAGATGCTATGGCCAATAGGAAGTGACGACAACTTACCCAAATATACAATTACTTAACAGACTGAATCAAAATCCATCTCCAAGCTGACAGTCGTCTTATATGAATTGGATATCTTATTTGAACATGCTCACATATCTTTGTTTTTAAACTGCTGAGTAAATAACTTTCAATCATTTCATATGATAAATTATTTTCAATTATCTGTCTTGTCACCGCGTAATGGTGAACAGAACTTTACTAAATAATAGACACTTTAATAATGGAACTACAAAATTAATGTCAATTTGAGATCTCTTTGTATTTGAAAACAAGGAACAGTTTAGGACGCTAGCAGATTGATTGAATTAACTGGAAATCCAATCACAGAACTGAGATAATTCATTTGTCTAAATTGGGGAAATCAGCGTGAAAAATGTCACGTGATTGCTTTTGATTATTTTTATGACTCACGATACATTATAGATTATTTAAATCAGAAATATATTTTGGATTAGAGATATACTTTTTTGTGGTGTAGATATTGCATTAACAATGTTTTAATAATAACAATTTCTTTTACAGTTACAACTCCTATTATCCAATACATAGTTAGGAGTAGGTATTGCATTAATCAGAGTTTATTCTCGTGCAAGTTAATTTAATGAATTCGACTGGAATTTGAATGGAAGACATTTGTTTTGAAGATACAATCCGATATAACGAGAAAAAAACTCTTGATTAAAGATATGCATGTATTTCTATAGAACTATATCTAATCTTTTATTTATGAATTGATACTTGTAAGATATATGGGCGGGTGACCGAAACGTTGTAATGTCGCTTTCTGATGACGAGTCCCGGGTTCGATTCTCACTATGGTCGATGTTTCAGATGTATGAATTCTTGAAAATATATATCTGCGGAGAAGATCTCGGCATGTGGCATCTTTGGAAAGCATCTGGAAGCCATACGACAGGCGGATCAAGGGTTAAATTGGTTAGGTAGCGCATTTCTGTCGAAGGTTGTACTAACGCGAATTCGTATGTCAATGCCATTGAGAGAATAAGCCTAATGGTATCATTCAAACTGTTGACCACCGTAGATGATGACCTATCTCCTAGAAACTGTATGTTAGGCGAACAAAGTGTAAATACAGTCTAAACCGCATATTGGTTCTGAGGTTGTTGAAAAAATACAAATATGTTTGATCAAGCATCTATAACTCGAACTACCATCGCAAGCAGACAAGCATTCTACGAAAGGCGTTGTGTGCCATCGTTTGTGATATATCATAAATAAAATAATTGTGTTGGTTGGAGAGTTGATCCAGAATATGTATAAAATATTACAGCGAAGCAAAACCTGATTTGCCCTATAGCAGTCTTTTTATACTGTCGAGTAAAATCTCTGAAAATGTGATCCCTGCACCGAATTTATATTCATGTCGAGCAAATTCAAATCTCTCTATTACCTTTAGGAAAACATGAAGTGATCCCCACTATTTATCCTAAGCTATAGATTAAATAACAGAACAGAATAAAATCGGTATTCTTAATTAAATGCTCATCTAGTAAAAAGTAGCAGTGAATTCAAAACAGTAATGAAAAGGGAAAAAACGGTTCAAACAATTTCTCGAAAATGTACCATAGTAATTCAGTTTGCATAATTTTGAATGAAGAAAATGTTTTTTATTGATTTGTTTTGTACGCCTTATTAACCCTTTGCAGATTATTTGAAGCCAGAAAAATATATTTACATTTTAAGAATTTTTCTTGGTAAAGAATAATAGTTTAGTGATGCGAATTTTATTAATTGACCCATAGAGGTGAATTTAAACCATTGTGCAAAATCTATATGAGTATAAGTGAATATAACAAAATCAACGTCAATTGAAACTCAACTCTCCGATTGGCAATTCGAAGATATTATCACCCACACATCCAAGTTTACTGCATTTGGTATTCCCAAGCTGTCCTCCATCAAAGTACTAACCAGACTCGATGTTGCTTAGCTTCGGTGATGGTACGTATTACAAAGTGATATAGCCGTAATAAGATGTGATGTGCCATAACTCGACTTATATATCTATAGAGCGAACAATGTGCTGAATACACCCTTGTGCAAATGAATTGAAACAACTGCTTTAGTTTTCCTTTCTTTCATCATACGGTCAGTTTTACACTCATTGGATTGACAGGGTGGAATCGATTGCTATTTTTTCCTTAGATTAAGTCATTTGTAGTGATGTGCATTAGTATGAATCTATTTTCGTGGTGTATGATGGAAATTGTTTGGCATTGAAATATATTGCGTCTTCCGTAATTGCATCAGATTTTTATCACGTCCAGACACTAAAGATTCAACTGTCGATTAGTTGTCCTATGCCCATTGTCTGAGGTGGAATTTACTCCAAGGAAACGTACGAAAATTGTAATGCAGTACAAACACACTCTCAAGTCTTACCAGTGAGCAAATCAAAGTACTATGGACTGTCCAGAAAATTCCCTTGACTGAAATCCAGTCGAATATTTATGGTCAATCTGCAAGAAAAGACTTCATGGAATGGACATACGAAGTGCTAATATGTGCAGTGGGTCATAATTCACTGAAAAAATACGAAAAACACTAAATAATAACGGAATTATTCGTTTTGTTTCAATTAAATTGCATAAGGGTGTATGTATCAAAAATCACTTCCAATAATATTCAAACATATTCAATTCCATTATTCATGTACTTTTACTTTCGTTTCATTTATCGCAATTTGCATTCTGATTTCTTTCTCAAAATAATAAAACCTTCTTTAAACGAATTCAAATAATCAAAAGTAATTTATCAGAAAATATCCTCTATGTAAACGCATAGATAAAACGATTTTAGTTTCCTGAAACTTTTCTGCTCCTCATATTAACATATGAAAAGTATAACAATATCCACAATTTGCCAGAAGCTAAATAAATGACTTCCATCCCAAACGCAACCAGATTTTCTGATGATGAAATATGTTTCCACAAAGAGTCATGACACTAAGTCAATGAGTTACATGTGATTACCAGATTAACATGCCAAGCACATAACAATATCAGTAAGATAAATCAATCATTTTGTAGATAAATTGGTGCAGCAGATGCTTGGATCGATACAGTTAGAAAATATATATATGCGACTAGATTTTAATGGTAGATTTGTATTATCAAGATTTACAGACTGCTGGTCGCTGATATATAAACACGTACCTCTATTGATATAGACATTCTTATTGAGTAGCAGCCTGATCGATTGATCGATCCGTTACGGATATAGCCTATTTGGAACAAAACGATAGATTTTGTAAGAAACTTTGTTGCCGTTATTTGTTAAGAACTGCATTTTTTTGTTGATTTTGTTTATTTTGTGGGCTACGATGAAGTGTACTGTTGCTGACTTACTTGTAGTATAAACTATTAAATGGAAGATGAATAGTTTTATCAAGGCATCATATTTAAGGTCGAGATATATAAACTATCCAATTAAAAGCTACTATGGTTGTGATCAATATAAACGTGAATGGAAGAATTCGTTTCGAAACACTGTATATAAGAAGCGTCAAAACTAATCAGTAAGCTTAACTTGGGAAAATAGAAATCGTTAGAATGATGGCGAAGTCTATTTAGAAGAGGAAAACCTCCAAACTCCTTGAGACAAATATGAGGTAATTAGAGTTTTTAACTGAAGCATCAGTGTTTATGTGAATATTTGTTCGAAATTAATTTTTCGAAAACAATTATTCGAAAAACATTTATTCGAATTGTAAATTGTTTGAAGAAAAATTGATTAAGAGGACAATTATACTATATGTTAATTATTCGAAATGCAAAATTATTGATTTAAATAAAAATATTAAATTAAAAGTAGAAATACTCAGATGATACCTCGACTATATGAATTTAAGCGTGCGGCTAGAATAGCATCTAGGCCCCACCTGTTTACTGTTGAAATAGCTAAAGGCAATCAACACGTCTACTGTAACAGTTTCTTTTATACTTACTTCCCGCCTGTGGATCTCCGTTTACTTGCTTTCCTCAGGATTCAATTCAAATATACCTGTTATACAAAATAAGGCATACCTGAATCCATCTGTAACGTACGTATCATCAGTCAGTTATGCGTCATACGCGATACATGCATAGGCGATCATGTATCTTTCGATACATGACTGACGAGGCAGATTTTTCCCACTGAAAGTTGCCATTTCATTCATTTGCCATCCAAGGCTATAGAATCCGCTATGTTCTGCCATCTACCCAAAGCTGCGGGGAGAATAAGAGAATTCATACCTTTCCCAAGGGTATTAGCACGTAAGTGAATGCAATGGATTCGACTGGATTTCGATGTCTGCTCTCCGATTCATCAATCCGTGCCACTCTCGATTACTCCACTGTGACACAAATAATATTTTTTCGAAAATAAAAATATGTTTAATAAAACAATTTAGTAAGAAAAAATCATCATAACCTTAAGTTATATGATACTGCCCGCAAATAGCCAACTACTGAAGAGTTCCCGTTAATGGATGCTAACAAGTATTAAGTTTTCCATTTACGTCGCAGTATTTCTTGGCCCTGTTGATATTTTGGCTGTCTGCTTTTCAGTTTGCAATATGAATTTCTTGCAAGTCCCTTTCTCTTTTAAGAGCGTCTAAGAATTTCCCTATTGTGGGATGATATGATGGCACATTCTGCAAAAATCCTCTGCCATTCTTCAAGGGGGTTATTAGTTCTAGGTAAATCAGCACTGACACTCTCGAAGCAAGACCACTACGTAATTCAAACATAGGGATTTCGAATAATTATCATTTATTATAACTGTTCTTTCGATTATTTTGTATTCAAATGATTTACAGTTCGAATAAATATTTTTCGAATAATTTTTTTTTCAAAAAATTATTTCCTAACCATTTCCTCGTTACGGAAATCAGTCTATATGAGAAAAATAAAATCTGCTATGTAAACAAAAATTATCGTGTGAGATACATTCCAGTTTGGTTTCTGGAACGAAAAAAAAACATCTGAAGGACGATTAAATGATTCGTTAAATCCGCTTTTGTAAAAATCCATCCAAAGGTGACATTAATTAATAAAACTCTAGTTAGAGAAGGCCGCACTTCTGACAGTATATTTACGTTTGTACTTAATGCATGCTGCTCAGAATCAATCTTTAAAGATTGTGTTATCCATAAACGGGAAGGGTTCATATAACTACACAATACTAGATATGATATAAGCCATATGTTTGATTATGGGGATCCACGTTATGACATTGGATCAAACATGGCGGTTGGATGGAAACAACATCTACAGATATCATGTTAGAACAGTGTTCATGGTGCTAATATCAATAATCTGTTTAAAGTTCTATATTCTAGTCTATCAAATTTCGTAGCAAACTCTTGACACGGATCTTGTCAATGCCATTAGCAGCCACATAAAATCAGGTGCAAAAATGGATTGTAACATTTCCCAAGGTCGTTGATACCGAAATAGTTATACGAACACAGCCGAAATTTAGAATTAACCGCCGCTAATATTATTTCCCGTAGCGATAAAAAAAAGTGAGATTTACCCATATTATTTTATCTAATATTTTATCACTTAAAGATAAATTTAGGTGAATTGTGCTATTCTCGGGTGAAATGCAGCAATTCGATATGGCATCGATTTAACTGCCGTCTCAATATTTTCCCAACTTTTCTTGATATTTGAACGTGTTGGATACTTCCTGTAAATAGACTTCCCCGTTAAAATCTCTCATTGGCAAAATCATTCGTCAAAAATTCCCTAATTGATAGTCAAGACAAGTCCGGGAGATGTAGGACCGATACGAGCTTATATTCTTCCGATGGAATATCTTTTTCGTTGTTAGGATAAAAAGAGTTAATAAATGGATGCAAATGATCATAAAGCAGTACATTATAGCGCACAATCTTCAAGAATGTGTTATGGAAGAACACGGAAACAAATTTATATCACATAAACGCACCTCGCTCTAATGATATTAGCTTTCACAATGTCTTGTTGAATAGGTATTTTTGGCCTCCTGTAATCAAGGCCAAAACGGAAATATAACTTAAAAATGAAACAACTGAATGCGCCTACATTACAAATCAAACAAGGTATTATTAGAAACATCATGAGCTGAGACTGTGTTAACAGGGACTTTCTTTTAGGCCTCTGGTTCTCATATCCCAAGGAAAATAAAGGATATTGACCAGATTCGCTGTATATAAACCGAAAAAATATTATGGCATTACGCGCCGTTGTCATATGCACATTGCTCTACGCATGAGAGACAAAGAAACTTTATAGAGAAGACATGTAAAAGCATAAACGTTTCCAACAAGTCAAGCTACGTCAGATATTGAACATACCCCGCTGATATAGATTTGATCATTTCCATGATATCAAAGTAAGATAGCTTTTTTTTAACTAAGTGCCTTTGTCACTTCCGAGGATTTTATGTTAATTTCAGTTGGACTTAAGAAAAATCTCCCATATCAATATTCCGAAATTTTATCATGAGCATTGTAAATTAGAAAAAATTTAGACTATCCAAATGTCCTATCCAGGGTGGGTTTCTCGTTTCAGTGACATATCATTAACAATTAGGCTCTTGGTAAATGCATTAACAGCTGGAAGTTCCTTCCAGTTTTTGGAAGAATTTCCCTATGTCAAAACAATGTTAGGTAACTGAATGACAAAACACGAAAATAACTACTCAGGTCACGTCCTCTAAAGGAACTGAATCAGATCAAAATAATGTTGTCATTGATTGAAGTACACACACACACACGCGACATTGCAGCAGACACACACACACACACACAAATATATATATATATATATATATATATATATATATATATATATATATATATGTGTGTGTGTGTGTGTGTGTGTGTATTAGCACAATTGTAAAGCAAAAAACGAGTGTTAAAACCACCTTTAACTTTCAAATGTATCTTTACACTACCATTACTAAACGACTTTTTTTTATAAATACTATAACTAATTAATTTCTAATTTATATTTTTAACTTTAAGAGAAAGTCTGAGCCAGAATTTAAATTCAAAATTCGATTATATCCACAGTTCGTAGCATTTACCTTTTTAAAAAAGTGTCCAATATAAAGTAGAGCAAAATATTATTACAATAAATTATTATAATAAAAACATTTTAAATTGCTACACAAAAGCTTTCATCACTCTGTATTAGGATTCTACAATCTTAGTACTGAAACATGAAATCTTTTGTGTAGCGATATAATGCTTTTTTTTGTAATCTATCATAATAAAAATTGTATATATATGCACTAATGATTGCGTCTACATATGTCTGTATTTCGATAGGCTGACTTTTGGAAAGTGACGATTACATCCACGCCAATAATAGTATTAACTAATCTTTACGTCGAATTATTTCGTATATTTATGAACACAAATTAATTCGCAAAACCTGATAGATGTTGCGGTTTTATAGCAGATGTAAAACAGTAAAGTGCCAAAGTGATCTGTATATATACGAATATACTTCATTTTTAGATGAGAGCAGACAGCATTTGGTGATGTCAAAAATATAATCATTATTTCACTGAATGATGTGGCAACGCCACTCCACTTTACTTTTAGACACTATTTTTCTATGAGTGTAAGCGAATTTTTACAGCATACACTTTCGTAAAATTTCGAGAATAAATACACTGCTAATAATCGGAATTATATGTGAATATTTTAAACATAATTAATAAAAAAGCATCGCTCACACTCTTGCACTCACATTAACTCTCTCTTACAAAGACTTTCACAGACACCAGCAACATGGTCAGCATATTGTCACCGTGTTCATAGTTGATATTATTGTTACTTGTTATTGAACGCTAAGCCTGAAATTTTAAATCCTAACATTTCTGTCGTTTAGACGCACAACTCGGCCTTGTGATAACAGGAAACATGGCATATTTAAATGTGCGATATGTAAAATAAAAAAAAAGCCAAAGCGTAGAGAAAGCGTCTGAGATTGAATAAACTGTGTGTCGAGACACGTCAGAAGTCAAAAAATTCAGCATTTAACATTAAATCTTAGTCGCGGCATAATTATATTATATCTATATATTATTATTTATATCTATGTCGGCCGAGGCATTTTTTTCTCCAGAATCTATAAGTTAATCATTCGTCCATCCTTAGAATATTGCTGCCACATATGGTCTGGTGTCCCTTGTATTTACCTTGAGGTTCTTGACAGAAGCCAAAGAAGAATCAGCAATATTATTTTTCCTGATCTGACGATTCGGCTCCAGTCACCTTCCCACCGCCGTGAAATGACCTCTATGTGTCTTTTCTATAAATAATTTCATTGTAATTTTTGGATGATCTCTTCGCTATGATACCTAGATTTATTAAATTTAAGCGCAGCACTAGACTGGCATCAACATCTTATCAGTTTATAGATGAAGTGTCTAGATGTAGCCGTAAATTCTATGCTAACACTATCTTCTCTCGCACTTCTCAATTGTGGAACTCCCTTCCGGCTCCATGTTTTCCAGCCAAATTTAATCTCCAAAAATTTAAATGCAATGTCAATTGCTATCTACTGCCCTGCAGATTACCCTCTTCTCTTTCTGCTCTTCATTCTTGATTCTGTTCCTAATTCATCCACGCCCTGTAATCGCTTTTGTTTTGGTGGCATTACAACCTTGCTGGGAGTGATACCGATTTTTAAAAAAAAAAGCGCATTCTTATATTTACGGATTTTTCTGTCATCGCATTGTTAATCTGACAAGCATTTTTATATTCTCCTTCATAAATAGATAATTCACAGAATAAAAAAAAATACTTTTCTCTAAGAAAATCATTTTAGCGGTCAAAGCACGTTACATTGTGTTTATCGACTTTGTCATTCACTTATCTAATATTTCCTTGCTGACCTTAAGTAAGAGAACAATATACGTAAAATTTGTCTTAACCTACTACGAAACAACTATTTTAAGAGGACATAAAATGTGTGCTAATTGAATCGCTCAGCAAAAGCAATTTCGTATCATAAACATAGGAGAAAAAAAAGCTGGCACTGTTTACGCATTGACGAAGTGAAAAATCCTAGCATTTTTTCTGTTTATCAAGCGTCATGATCTAAAACTCTTTGTAACTTCAACCTTCTTGAGTGAAAGAAAAAAAAAGACCGGGGGTGGTCTTTACGGTAAAAGTAAGTGTCTCGTAGAAAGAAAAAAAAACGTCTTCTTTTTCTTTCGGTACGACTATATATATTGACGGCATATTTTGTTGATAGAGCTAAAATTTCGTTATATATACAGGCGTAAATATTTAAGCTTTGCTCAAAAATTGCTTGAAGCCGTGGGATTTCAACTTTAGTCAGCAAACTTTCAAAAATAGAAAGGAGTAAAACACAAGAATGTATTCTTCACACTGGACTTATTTAACGGATACAATGTAATTTATCTGGCAGAATTAAAAAGTCCTACCACCTTTCAATATTAGCGGTCATAATCAGAACCATATAAGAATTTCATTTGAAACAATATTGGTAGCAGAGACAGAAAGGAATCTACTGGAACTTCTATAAAATGCATACAATAAAGCGAGAAGAAAGGACTGAAAATCAATTTTAACAAGACCGAATGTATAGTTATCAGCAAAAGGAAGAGTCTAAGATGCAAATTACAAATTGGAAATACTAAAATCAAGAAAGTACTAACATTTAAATATCTTGGAAGTGTTTTAACAAAAGACGGAAGTACGTCACTGAAATCCGAAGCCTTTAGATAGTGAAACATGCTTTCCAAAAGCGAAACAAAATATTAAGAAACAGAAAATTTTCGACGGAAACAAATAAAAGAGTACTGAAATTCTATGTAATATCTGTCCTACTATATCGCATTGAATACTGGACAGATGAAGAAGAAACAGGAAAGAACAAAAATAGAGTTCTTTGAAAGATACCGCGAATTCAATGGACAGTACATGTGAAGCTTTAAGAAAAAACAGAAAAAAAAAAACGGGAAATTATAATCTGAAAGATTCATTTGAAATTTCCAGGGCACGTAGAGGGGAAAGACGGCTTGGAGAATTGTGTGACACAAAAAACAAAGACCGTTCTGATGATCCGAAAAAATAAATTTCCGCCATTGCTATAGGAAAATTTCAGGTGGATTCGTGGATAATATTCTACTGTCTAATAAAACGTTTCTTAATCCTTGCGTCCGGGCGCACTAGCGCGCTTTGAATAGGAGCCAGATGCGCCTAAATTAACAGAAGTGTAATTTGTGAATTATTTTATATTGTAGAGGAGGAGCGGGGGTGAAGATGAAAAGAAAACACGTGCGTTTATATTTCCTGCTCGAAGGTCCAGCTACATGAAATTGTCGGACTTGAATTAGCCCAACTGAAGATAAAGAAGACAAACAAACAAGATATATATATATATATATATATATATATATATATATATATATATATGTATTGCAAGGAATAGATACAAATTATTTCCTAAAGGCATTATGAAAAAAAAAAAAAAAAAAAGATGATAACACTTACAGAACAGACCAACCGGTTTCGTTCCCAAGCTCATCAGGGTCGACTGGGAACAATTTAACAATTATTGCAATATATATTGACTCACACAAACACCCTACATACAATTAAAACATTAAAAAATGAAATGATTAATGGTATAAGGGGAAGAAAAAATATATATATTTCAAACAGCGCGAATATGCACAGCACAAAGGAAAAAAAAATAACGGGGAATATGAGGGGAATGTATGATAAACACTAGAGTCTAATAACGTGAATCCCAAGGAGACAGTCTTTTTGCTTGCAAAGAGACGGCTCCCTGGACCGAATATACAGAGACTCAAGTGCCCTCAAATGAAATGGAGAGTGCGAACTGGACAGTACAGTAAACCAATTCGGACTGAAGTTCTTCGCAGAATCCCTGCAATTTATAAAGCGAATACATATATATATATATATATATATATATATATATATATATATATATATATATATATATATATATATGTATATGTATATATATATATATATATATAAACAAGTATATGTATTGACAACAAATTACAAAGCACATAGACAGTTAACATTGTGTTTGCGTGTGAGCATTTGTGTGTGTCTGAACGTTCGTATTTTGGTTAATGTTCGTAAGAGTTCGTATTGTGGCGAATGTTCGTACGTACGTGTATGTATTTAATGTTCATAGCGTTTTCCCTGAAATGGGAAACGCTTATCTTCTAAGAGCTTACATCTTCTCGCTGAAATGAAGAAGAAAGAGAGATTTACCTCACCTCCACGCGAGGTGGAATGCGGCAGAAGGTCTGAGAGAAAAAGAGGTCGAGTCACCTAGTATTTATAGCATCGAGAGAGAGACCCGTGGTGAAGAATTTGGGAATTAAGGTGGAGCTAACATTAAATAATATTAAAAATATACATATATATATATATATATTAAGCTAGAGACAGCAAATACATAGTTTCTATTTCAGGGCGTATTTAAGTTTACAGAGACGGCGGAAGCAGCGGAGAATCTTCGTAACAATCGTCTGTAAATGTTTGGCTAATTCAGGATTAGAAGGGATACGGAATAGAGAAACTGTTACAAGGAACAGGATAGATAGATAGATAGATAGATAGATAGATAGATAGATAGAAATAGAGAGAGATAGATAGAGAGAAAGAGAGAGAGAGAGAAGGGACAGAGCACATGAAACAGAAGAGGAACATATGCAATCAAATTGTTACGGAAAAAGTTACCGATCGCTTTACCAATTGACTTCGTTTGAATCATTTAAAGTTCTCACGAATGTATCTCAAAGTGACACAAAGCTGAAGTTGATAAATATTTAATAGAACTTTTGGAAATCTCATCTTGCTTACGATAAATATTTTAGTGATTTCACTTTTCAGTGGCGTTTCAAATGCATCGAACAGTCAACGAGACCTGTCCAGTCACATATCTGGTCAGGTTTTGAGAAGCGGGTCGAGTTGATTATATTCCAACAATTCTCTTATATATTTACCCGCTAAGACCTTTAACCTCGATAATAGAATAATTCCGAATTGGATTTTATCTATCTACACAACTTAAATAAAATTATTTTATATGCGAATTGATATTAAATAAGAGAGAATTCATAATACCTATTTATTTCTTAATTTAGCCATAATAACGTTTACATTTAGTCTTCAGCCCCTATTGATGAAATATATCCGGTAATAAGCATAAAAATATATTTACCCATCTATATTTTGTAATATTCTGCCTCATTTGAGAAGACATGAATAAATTTACTTTACAAATTTACTTTCATTCATTTTTGCAATCTCAACAAAAAGTAAAGACAGCGATTTATTAATTATTTCATATTAAAAATAATCTATTTTTTTTAAAGCTAGAGACACCAAGCACATAGATATTATTTCTAAATCAAGTCTTTTTATTTGATATTTTAAAATGGATGCTAAATTCCTTAATATTTAAGGAGTGGACAATCCATTCTCTTTTGACTTCCTCAATGGATTAAATCACCAATTATTTGCAGTTGCTTGATAAATCCTTTTAAAAAGTACCGCTAATCTTCTTTGGGGATTAAACCAAAAAATGAAAACAAAGGCAATTTGCTTCTTACGGGTGGATTTCACTCAAGCAGATAAAATGATACAATGTAATTTCTGGAAGATAAATGCTATTTCAGGGGACTTATTTATTATTTTCAAATGTCATGACTAATTTTTCCTTAATAAAATTTAAAGTCCGCCCCAGAGTTTTAGTTAATCTACAAGTGCGCTCTGAATTAAAAAGAGAATGTTTGACAAAGGCTGGCTTAATCTATTGTTCAAAAACTGAATAAATATATTTCAATATCGGAAGAGATAAGGTAAATTACGATACGAGAAAAGAATATCACATACTGCGTAAATTATTATGAAAATTATTTAAACACTGGATATGCAGAGAAATTCCCCGAGATTGAATAGATTTGACACTCTAAATTATTAAGTTATTTCAAAAAGGATTTTTACTGTACTGTACTGATGCGGCATTCACCCTGGGCGGATTGAGCCGGCTTTTTCCTGTTATAAGAAGATTCTTGGGATAAATTACAGAAGTAGGGTACCCAGGCCTACTCGAATAACGTTCTTGCTTGCCGCGGGGTTCCCACAGACGCAGAGACAGGAACGACCAGAAGCCGCCGGTTACCGATGCAGACGCTCCTTGGATTTTCACCAGAGCCCTTGTTAGCTGGCGTGTGTGTCAGACCTGTCCGCCTTGGGTGGCCCTACCAGGAACGAAGTTCCGGACGGCATAGCTCTGACACTACCGTTTACACCCCCCCACCGAATGTGAGGTAAGGGTTGGACTTTGGGGGCTGACAGTACCAGGTGTTCCCAAGCGGTCCCCCATCTAAGTACTGACCTGGCTCTACGATGCTTAACTTCGGTGATCGAACGAGAACCGGAGTTTCAGCGTGATTTGACCGTAAGCCAACAACAACAACAACAACAAAAAAAAAAAAAAAAAAAGGATTTTAACTTATACTGTCGACGTTATAGTGACTTAATAATTGTCGAGATCTGTCACAAGGCCGAAAGTAGAGAGTACCCAATGAGGCCCAAACTCCCTAATTAGTCATAATTGTTCTAACGAGACGAGCGTGATAACGATTGCAGCATGTCAAATAGCACAATTCTGCCCAGTTTAGAAAATGGTTGCCGAATCAATTTTCAAAAACGAAAAATACAAACCATTTTTGTATAACAATGCAGACTAGTTTAAGAAGAAGAATTTTATATGTATACAAATGACTTCGCAATAGTCTTTTCTGTATCCAATCGAACAGTTGTAGTGCGAGCTGAAAATTGGTCCTCATAAAAGGAAACCATAGCATACGATTAATTTCGAACACTTCTAAGTGAACAATCTTAGAAAATACCAGACTATTGAGACAGAAGCCATAGAGAAAGCAAGATAATACGTCCATTAAGAGTGATTAGTGCAAAAGAAGTCTCGACTATGTATTGCATTGACCAAAAGTTAATTCGTTTTATTAAGTAAATATTCTCCTTAATGAGAAAATGTCGGAATACATGAAAAATTCATTGCAATAAACTATGAAGGAAAATAAAGACAACAATGTGAGGCTGATTTGAATACTTTTGCGTACAAACACATACACACTTTTCTCTGTCACTCTCTCTCTGACTCTCTTTCTACTGCTCTCTCATTCTCTTCACACACACACACACGCAAAGCGCGCACACACACATATTTTATATATATATATATATATATATATATATATATATATATATATATATATATATATATATATATATGTGTGTGTATGTATGTATTTATGTATGTATATAGATTTAAGGTGTGATATATTTATGGGTTAAAGTGCTCAAAACCAAATATGCAAATTTAGTGAATATTGAGATCAACACTCGGAGGCGACAGTTTCATGCTAAACGCAGTTATCATGCCTGGTGATTGCGTTTAGCATGATGCAATCTGTCGCCTCTGGAGTGTTGATCTCAATATTCATTTATATATATATATATATATATATATATATATAGATAGATAGATAGATAGATATATATATATATATATATATATATATATATATATATATATATATATATATAAATAGGACTAACCATACGGATTACCAAGTTCTTCATAACTTAAATATAGATAGATAGATAGATAGATAGATTAAGCGTGAAAGCCAGGGTCACAAACTCACATCAATCCAACTAAATATGTTAGCTCTATCTCTGATATTAAGCGCTTTCTAATAAATACCGCGCATCTACTAAATAAAAATTTATATATATATATATATATATATATATATATATATATATATATATATATATACACGTTTCACACACACACATATACACGCACACACGCGTGTGTGTGTGTGTGTGTCTCAGAGCATTGTACCAGAGACGTTCAGTAAATCTTGCACGATCTTTAAAACGGCATGTGGAATATTTGGCTACTTTTGTATCCTTTTATTGTGATGAATCCCAAAATAATATCTCTTGTCTACTAATTTCTATGCTCCAGAATACTCTATCCTGCGTAAAAATGATCATGATTCGTTTAGTCCACTGTGAATTTGAACAAAAATAAATACTGACTTTAACTTTATATACATTGTTTGTATGAAATAAAACAAACCATCTGAAGTACGAATCATAGACTAAATTTCTAATACTATGAGTAATAAGTAATCATTCTTTTTTAATCATTTCAACCCAAGAAAGCTCATAAAGCCACTAAACTGCAAGCGTGAGACAATATGAAAATCAAATCTCTATTAAGGATAAAGAACTATGAAAGAAGATGAATTAAGAAGGCAAAAAAAGACAATTCTCATTGAACTTAAATTTTTGAAGATCAATGTTTACTGCAAAACAAGAAAACGCAATTGCAAAAGAAAAAAATACGATAGAACTTACATACCAATTGTGATAGGTCCTTGCCACAAATCTGGTACTACGCCTAAAATCATAAGGTTTAGGTGCCATGGAGTAAAGTTATTTTTATTTTGTAAAACACAAAAATGTGGTACAAGGCCGAAAAGGGGACTGGGATAGACTGGTCTCATTCATTTTTATAACTAAACCTTGCTAGGATCAATTACTGATCCATATATACCACACTATTCCTTACACCAAAACAATGCATTCTTAGTTACCATTCTTACTACAGCCAAGACAATAGCTCAAAATCTGTATGAAGTCCTTAAAAGTTCCCACATGTACAATTTTTATGTGGGTGGTGGGAATAAAAATAACAACATTTCATAAATTAAACCCCAATGAATATTAACAAACAGGAAAGTTCATCAAAACAGTTACCATGAAAATATTTATACAATAGGCTGAGAAGCTACTTTGTGTCAATGACATTCGCTATGCCTTCTAGATAAGGATTTTATATCGTTTTCATTCATACCTTATAAAAATACAATTACACTGGCATTAACATCAGGTAGAATGTGGTGTGTTATCAATCAAGTATCCAACAGCATTCATTGATGTTTGGGGGAGGCGTTCAGAATTCATTTTAACACTATGAAAAATTCGGATATGAACGTCATTTTTCAAAATTCAATTTTAGTACATTAAAATGTGGATCTAACCAGTAAAAATAGTCACCATTCCAAATTATCCAAGATAAGCTTAAGTTGGTCTTCACCAAAATATTTTCGAATATTGACAAAGTGATTACACAATCACGGACAATTTCTTGCACTTAGTGACGTTGATGATAAAAAAATCTGTATCAATAATTTTCTAATATTTCTTTCAGTTCTGAATTTGTCAGCAATGCAGTGTCATCTTTCTAGCGTACGCTGTTTTGGTTATCTCCAACGATAATAAAATTAGGTAGATCACCTTGTCCTCTTAGAGTTAGGCCACGGTACATGTTAAACAAATCCAATGTGATGAGACATTCTTGCCATATTATGCGTTCTATTTTTGTGTTAAAATGCTCTAAACGCTCACAGGCTGTTTTTTTCCTAATACAGGATTTTTAGAATATCATTTCCATGTAGACCAAGTTTTCCTAATGATTCAAGTTCTTAGTGTCATTCTTTATCGAATGCCTTTTAGCAATCTATGAAACATATGTACTCTTAAGTAGCGAAAACATAATTGACATTTCAAATTCATATAACTTCTTCGGAGATATAGTATGCTTTATGTGTTTAGTAAGATCAATAGTCTTTCCATTCAATCGATACATAAATATAGCTATGAAAAGAAAGGCAATCTCTTTTAAAAATCAATAAATTTGTTTTAAATAAGATCCGCCATTTGAAAATTTTCAGTACACCAGCATGCAACAGATTGTTCTACTAATATAGAATAGCATTATGCACATAGTGAAGAAACCTAAAGTAATTAGGCGTAGAATCAAATGAGAAATGATTATTAAATTGAACAAGAAGTTAAATTGTTGAAAGTCGTTACGAAATAAATAAACGTTATGAGGTTAGATTGATAGACAAGGAGGAACATTCCTTAGCTTGATCTTTGTGTGGAGAGCGAATGGTAGGAAAAGAGTTATATATAGAGAGTATCACATACGTGACGGAATTATAAGGTAAGGAAGTATTAAAAATTTCCATACAAGATCAGGATATTAAAAAAAAAAATGTAAACATATTCAACCGATAAAAAAAAATTGGCACCTGGTTAGAACGTTCGTAATCTGACGATGACACTCGGGTTCGAATCTCACCATGGTCAATTTGTCAGGAAGAGTCTTCATGATGTAATGAGAGAGAAAGGTGCGGCACCTTTGGAAAGTGCCTGAAAGCAATGCCAGGGATTGACCCAAGCCTTGTGAGTGAAATTGTCACCGTCGATAGCTCGAAGTCATCGTGGCTTGAGCGTGCTGACCTTGTTTAAATTGTTGTTCATGCTAGATAACACGCTCTTTCACAGAAACTGTAACTAACGTCCGATCAGATGGGTTCTCTGGGCGTTGAATAAAGACAAATGCGCCCAAGTAGTTGCATATACCTGAATACGAGTGGTCAGCTATAGTAAAGTCGAACATGGTTAAATCTAATTGGGAGAAATTCACAACGAAGAGAATTGGCGAAATTTTCAATAAACAATAAAAAGAGAAAATTCACAGGGCAAAATTAATATTAAGCAAACATTATATGCAAGGCAAAATTAATATTAAGCAAACATTATATGCAAGTCAAAGCAAAAAATAAGACAAATAGTTAGCAATCTTAGAATGGTGTTAATAAACAAAAGGAATGCAAACAACCGATCAAACATTCTGATTTCTAGAAAAAGTATATATATATATATATATATATATATATATATATATATATACATTCTAATTTCTAGAAAATAATAATATATATATATATATATATATATATATATATATATATATATATATATATATATACCCTTTATCCTGATTGACATTACATTTGAATATCTGCAGATTATAGCTATCAGGGAAGCAAGTAAGAGGAAGGGAGTTCCACTGTCGGGAAGTTCGAGAGAAGCTATTGGAGTAGAAGAAACGGTTACATTGAATTGTTTCGACAATAAAATGGTGGGACCGAGATGCCGAGCTAGTAACACGCTTAAATGCTTGCAGCATGGAACTAGAGAAAATAGCTCGTCAGAGCTGTTGTCATGAAAATATTTGTAGAAAAGACAGAGGGAAGCAATATCATGTCTGTGAGAAAGTGACTGTAGACGAGATGCTAGGTATCAGGACCTATCAATCTGTATATGCGACTTTGGATTTCGTCAAACATATCTAGATGAACAGAATCTTAAAAATCCTCAACCAGCCAATACTTCTTTTGGTAGGGAACAGAAAATCTACAGTCACCCTATCGATCAGCTTTTACACGCCATGTCCGGAACTGCGATATAAGCGATGGGATGAATCCTGTTGCACTGCCGAGAAAACGGGGAAGTATATTATGTCAGTTTTGTTTATGCTTTCTCGGACATTGATTGCGTCCGTCTTGTCCTCGGAGTCCTATTTTCTTTGTTGCTGTTCTTCGGGGCTCTTTCATTGGTTGGGAGTAGTTTTGGTTGATTGGTTGATTTTGTTTAGCGGTAAATCAGTCTGTGTTGTTTTTTGTTTTTTTATTGCCAAAATCTAAATATTTCCAACACGATTTAATGTCTTCATCTAAATATATACTATAAACTGGTATTATTGGTAATTTTACTATGAATAAATGTTTTGGCTAATTTCAATATAAATAGTTATTGTTGGTAATTTTTTAATATAAAAATATAATTTTATACTTTCATAGTTTCTTGTTATCGTTTAGAGGTTTCTCTATTTGCCCATAGCTGGGAACGAACTTGTTACCACCCAGGTTTTTGTGAACATGGGAACAATATGAATTACAATGTGCTTCCACGCTTGTCAAAACCGCCAATCTCCCCATGAGAAGCCTTACTACCAGGTGTAGTTTATCGTCGTACACAGAACTAATGCAATGATGTGGCTGTAAATTAGTTTTATAGGCTTTTTATTTCATTTCCAGTTCCATATTCTCGGTAAATAAAAATAACTGAGAATGTCATATTTTGTGTCCATTCTGCGTAATATTATATTCATTCGTTTTCTACACACGGTCCACCAAATATTCGTTCGGAAATTCTAGCGAACCCTGTAGTTAGATAAGATGGAAAGACACGATCAATACTTATGAAGATATTATCGGTACGCTGGTGGGGGTGACAGTTGTGTAAGTCGACATGCGGGTTACAGAGATAAACAGATAGCTACGTTACACATCAAATGGACAGATGGGTAACACAGATATCTAATATGCATTATAGATATTAACAGATTGATAAATCGATGACCCAGATAATTTGAATTGTTGACGTGGACTGATCGATTACTAACGTAAAGTGGTAGATTTGTAATTTATATATAGATAGGGAAATCTAAAAGTGCACGTCGATAGAAATCGAACAAATGTTGTTCTGTAGATGGTTTGTATTGTTTTTAACAACAAGAATAGAAACCAGATGTTTCTCTGTGTAGAAACTTCCATCAATATCTTGCCCTCTAAATGTCAAGAAAGGACGCATCGACCTGAAATAATATCTAAAGATATAATTATTTAAAATACACACTAATTAAGACTAAAGTTCTGACGCTATGTCGATTGCAATTGAATGACGTATCATTTACGTTTATTAAGATTTTACGAAATTTGGAAAGAAATTCTGTAGTTTTGGAGATTTATTTTTCTTGTGACCTTAAAAATGACATCGACCGGATTAAATCTGTAGGTCTTAACTAGGATCATATTTATTTGCTCCGAGGAGCTGCATTCGGTGATTCACAGACGTCATGAGTTCCAACGCCATACGAGGCTGACATCCCGCTCTCACCCCTTCACTGTCGAAAATCCTAAATGTAGCCGTCTCTTCTACTCCAATAGCTTCATGTCTCGCACCTCTCGCCCGTGGAACTCCCTTCCCTATTCCTGTTTCCTTTGACCTGTAATCTCTAGCTATTCAAGTGTAATGTCAATCGACATCTCCAGTTGCCTTGATATATCCCCTGCCCTCATCCTTTCTTCTATCACTCCTATCTGATCTTGCTCTAAATTTTCTGTAACCCCTTGCGTCCTAGTGGCTTCCCGCCTTGTTTGGGGTGAAATGCTTTAAAAAAAAAAATTAAAACTACTGCTACAGACTCACAAAGAATTGTACCAAAATAATAGAAAGCACATCACATTCGGACATTCAAAATTAGCAACTTCTACATTGGATAGCTCGTGTAATTCTAAGAGAAATTAATGGCATCTTCAAAATACTGATATTACGAAACTATTTTACAGAAATTTTACCAAGGATTCCTCAGCAATACTGAAAAGACTTTTAGCAATTAGAGGATTTGCGAAACCTATATTCCGGAATTTTTTTTTCAAGAGAAAGATATTTTTCTAAAATTCCAGGGAAAATAGCCCTTGCTGCTCTGTCCATGAATGCAGAAAATTTCCTTATGAAGAAACCGTTACCATTACCATTATGGTTAACAAGCAAAGGTCGATTATCAATAATTTTTTGACGGAATATACATTGGTAATAGCATATTAATTGGTAATTCAATATATATTGGTAATACCATATACATTGGTAATACAATATATATATATATATATATATATATATATATACATTGATAAAACAATATATATTGCTAATACTATATACATTGCTAATACTATATGCATTGGTAATACAGTATACATTGGTAATACGATATATATATATATATATATATATATATTGGTAATACAATATATATTGGTAACACAATATACCTTGGTAACACAATATATATTGGTAATACTATATATATTGGTAAAACAATATATATTGGTAATACTGTATACATTGGTAATATTATAAACATTGGTAATGAAAGACAGACGGATTACTGGTGCTGCAAAAGGAAAAAATATATTGTGATAGGTAGGGCATGCTTCAGCATACCAAATAATCCAGATCTGAGGGAGTAAATTCTAGCCTTTGGTGGTATGTTAGAATTATTCTAGATTTCGATTTACAGAATGCTGAACAATATGCATTGATAAATTTCACAAAGGTCGCATCGACCTGACGTGACCTTAAATCAGTCACTCTATCAGAATATTATAAATGAGGAGTAAATTTAAATTTCACTGAACGTTACATTACATGCTCATGGCCTGGTGACAGTTTCAACTTAGAATGATACTAAACGATTCCTGCCTTTAGGCTATGGTTAGAAATATGATTTTCGGTGATCCTTAACAATGAGTACAAAGATTATACGATTACAGGTCATAAAACAACGGCAAAAACGCATTACCTCAAGCTATTTATTCTTTCATTGTCCCGTGTCCTTTCAGGGCGTAGGCATTAATGGCTCTCTACCGCCCTCTATCCCTTGCAGCTCTCAACAAGTTCCTTCTCTCTGCGATCTCCACCAGACTACGGTCTGTTATCCACTTGCTTAAGGCCGCTAGGTATATCATGAGTTTTTTTTCCTTTGTCTAGATTTCCTGCTATGCCACCCGTGAGTATCAGATTCTCCAGGCCTCCTTCCTCATTATTTGTCTCAGGAACTTCAGTTGCCTCTTCCTGATATTAAGTATAAGATTCCTTCTTGTTTTCATCCTCTCTAAGGCCTCATCGTTGCTCACACGCATGGTCCATGATATCTTCAACATCCTTCTGGAGAATCACTTCTCCGTCGCCTCGAATCTCTTCTTCATCTTTGAGAAAATCGTCCAAGATTCGCTGCCGTAAAGAAGGACAGCTGTCACGTAACAGCTGAGTATTCTTTTCTTCGTTACCAAAGAAAACCTCCTGTCTCGCAATCCTCTACCCAGCTTTTGAAATGCGTCTTTGTCCATCACAACACGTCTACGGATCTCACTTTCGCATTTACTGTCCTCTTTCAGAACGCTTCTTAGATAAACAAACTTCTGCGTCTGCTTGATTCTAGTGTTCCCGAGCTGCAAATCGCATTTCAGACTCATCCTTTGACTGATGACCATGCATTTAGTTTTCTTGCAGTTTATACTTAGTCCGTTCTTCACACTTTCCGTCACTACCTTTGGTAGGAGATTTTGTAATTCCTTTTCCGTGTCTGCTTCAATAACGGGTCATCTATTACCTAGCGAATTATTTTGCTTAATGTTGACTTATACGTTCTGTCCTCAATAGGAGCTTAAGACTTGTTAACATGTGCCAAACTTAGTTAATATCAGTAAATAGAATATCACAAAAAATTACTGGAAAATATATGCGTTTGTTTTCATTTTTCACAGATCTCATTAACAATTGAATATTTATCCCATTTTTTCCTTCTGGTTATGTAACGCTAAGTGGGAGTGATTGACAGTGTTTTCATCTATAGCAACAAGTACAAGAAAATATAAGAGAAATAGTCACTAAGTCTACATTGCTATATTAATAAAGACGAAAGTCCTGTCATTCAGTACTAGAGAGGAATGGGAGGAACGCTTCCTCCAAGAGTATTAACAATGAAACCGAAAAATTAAAAGGGGACTTAACACAGGGACGTGATCTAACATACTGTCATAGAATCCTTCTAATAATGCAACATGCGTCAAATACTCTTGCATGCATCAAACGGGGCGGTTGGATCAATTCCCAATAGCGCCATTGCATTATCCTGTGTGTATCACGCTTTGATTCCTATTTTTGAATGTACTTGTCCTTTGATAACGGTGTCGGGTTGCTGGGTTTGTATCAGCCCATTATGTAGTTTGCAGCTTAACAAGATGTCACTAAGGACAAGAATGCCACTGTCCGATTTGTTTGTATCAGTTTGTTTGGATGCGAAGATATCGTGAACAAAAATAGACAAAAACTCATAAGATTCAATTTTCGAAAAGTATATCTCATCAATGATTTCGCCATGTTTCGCAAACTATTATATTAGTGTTTAATATCAAATAAATATTTTACGTATAATGGTAGTGACAGCAAGAGAAATAATAATAATTATTATATGGATGAAACATACAGCTGAATATGAGTGTAGTACGAATAGTAGAGGGAGCACTTGGAAGAATCCCGCAAAGCCTGATGCCACTGATAATTCGGGAAAACTAACCTGTTTAAACAGGTGCAATACCGGAAACATATTAGTGAGACGAATGTAGTCGGTTGTTCGACAACGTACCTCAGCAGATGCTATTGGTGTGAAAGCTGAATGAACGGGGGAGAAAAATTATCCCCGAAGAACAAAAAAGTAAACAATTAAAATTTTCAGTTAGGATATTCAAATGTGTTCAGATTAGGGAAACTTGCAATGCCGATTTTAAAACTTGAAACAGTTATCAGTAAAAGGAATTGAACCACAGATCAAAGAATCCTAGAAGATGTTCTTAAAGGAAAAAAATTATTTACAAAAATCTAATATCTTTGGAATTCTTTCAAATCGGATGAAAGGAAAACCGGCTCAGCTACTATGTCAGAATAACGATATTTTTGCTCTAACTTTTTGTCGACAATAACATATACACTACGCATAAATCCGTAGCATCGCATTAAATCACGCCAACGGCATAGATTCTGTAACTGAGCAAAATTGTGTGAAATATGAAAGATTAAACCGGTCGACATTTTCTTCGACCGAAATGTTCTTGGGCATTGGGCAGATACTTCTGGGCTAAATATTCACACTGAATCTAAAAATCAAGTTCATTTTTTCCATCACATAATGTTTTCACAGTACAGATAATTTATGTTTTTTTCTTAAAATAGGAAATTATACCAACTTAATATAATCTTGGTGAACATAGTAATGAACAGAGAGACCCGGGGCGTCTTCAGGATCTCAAGGAAATGGAAGAAAGATACAAAGGCAGATGGTATGTTAGCATGATTACTGATTTCTGCTGGAACAACGAAATATATCAAAAGCAACATAGAGTTTCCAAGAAGAGAAGACTTATACGTTTAGATGGACAAAAATAGATGTATTTTTCATTCAATTGTATCTTAGACAGTTTCGATTCAAAAATTGATGATATATATTTTGTCTTTTTCTATGTTATAGATTTCAGAAAAACCTTTGTGAAATGAAAATGCATTCTTTCAGTTATTGGGATATATATATATATATATATATATATATATATATATATATATATAGATAGATAGATAGATAGATAGATACATAGAAAAAAGGCTCAAACACTACATTCGATGGTTATAATCGTAATCACGAACCAATTCATCAATCCTAGGTCTGATGAACTGGATCGTGATTACGATCCCAGTGTAGTAAATTATAAACATGTAATATTAGTGACTGTGCGTTTTATATTATATTCTTAATCTGACATGGATATTGAGTTCTACATGGAATCTATCCTCTTGGATAATTATATATATATATATATATATATATATATATATATATATATATATATATATATGGGGGTGTGTGTGTGTGTGTATACTTATATACATATATATATATAGAGAGAGACAACTAATATGATATATATATATATATATATATATATATATATATATATATATATATATATTTATATTTACGAGTGTTTGTTTATATAGACCTGTGTATATTTGCAGAATGTTTATTCCTAAATCATTCCATTTTACACTAATAAGTCTATGGTAACGCCAGACAGAGACAATTTAAGGAAGTTATACTTTTACCGAGTATATATTGAATACTGACTGTATGTATATGTTTTTTTTTTTGTTTTGTTTTTTCGGGAAATATATCAGTGAAACATTTAGAGGTCAACACCCGGCGGCCACAGTCGATTTCCTGCTTCAACTCAATTTTCACACTGTCGCCGCTGGGTGTTAACCTCAATTCCTACATTTATACTTACATACCTTTTGATACTGAAAACTTTAACCCATAAATATTACATACATTAAAACTACATATATATATATATATATATATATATATATATATATATATATATATATATATATATATATATGCACTAATGATTGCGTCTATACGTGTTTGTATTTCGATAGGTTGACTTTTGGAAAGTTACTATAACATCCACTCCAGTAATAGTATTAACTAATCTTTACGTCGAATTATTTTGTACATTTATGGACAAAACTTAATTCGCAAAATCTGATAGACGTTGCGGTTATATAGCAGATGTAAAACAGTAAAGTGCCAAAGTGATCTGTATAATTTCATAAGAATATACTTTGTTTTGCCTCAGTTTTATCTGAATGCCGATACCATTTCGCGAAAGAAGTCTTGGCATAAATATTATTATTATTTCTCTGAATGTTGTGTCAACGTCTAAGCACTTTACTTGTAGACACCATTTTTCTATGAGTGTAAGCGTAAAAGTGTCGTGAATAAATATACTGCACATAATCAGAATTATGTGCAAATATTTTAATAATTAATAAAAAAGAATCTCCTACACTCTCACACTCACATTAACTCTCTCTTAAAAACATGTTCACGCACACATACACACAAGCAACACAGTCAGCATATTGTGACCGTGTTCATAGTTGATATTACTGAGAGTTCCTTTTTTAATAATAATGCTTCCATTATTTTTATTATTTTTTAAATGTGGAGAAGGCTCTTGTATAGGTATTACCGATTTTACACATATACACAATTATATATATATATATATATATATATATATATATATATATATATATATATATATATATATTGTCATCCACAGACAGACTCTTTCGCTGTTTCACAGTTCATAAATGTGACTAGACATACGAGTGATCCAATCAATTTTACCCCTAAGTCATTGGCGTACTATTTTTACATAGTGCTAAATACAGAGTAGAGCAACTATAATTTACTTGAAAATTATGCATAAATATGTAATAAAATAACTAAAAACATAGCCATTTATTTTCAACACTACTGGTGTTTTATCAAGTGATGGTGAATGTAGAATAAAGAGTTTCAAAGGTTCAAATCGACCAAACACCCTCGATAGTCGAAATGCTGTTGCATAAATTACAATGACCAATCAAAATACACGTATATGAGATTTAAAATTCTTGACAACGAACCTTTGTTATAATTACTAATGCCTTAATGTTAGGGTTACACTAAAATAGAAATCATTCTAATTAATTAATATTAAATATTTCTATAAAATTGAAAATTAAAAATGACCAATTCCAAATTTTGAATTTAATCTGAATTAAGCTTAAAATATTATCAAATTATTTAAAGAAATTTTATATATATATATATATATATATATATATATATATATATATATATATATATATATATATAATAATACAAGTACAAATATATTCATATATACATAAAAGAAAATACACACACATCCACATGTATATATATATATACACACAGAGACACCCAGACATATATATATATATATATATATATATATATATATATATATATATATATATATATATATGGATATGGGCACACATATACACACGTGTGTGTGTGTGTGTGTGTGTGTGTGTGTGTGTGTGTGTAACTGTGGAAATCCTAATAACTCTCCTCTAAGAAAAATGTCGCCCATTAGTCATTAGTATACCAAAGCAATATCTCATCTATTGAGGATTATATAAAACGTAAAAATCTACATTGGATACTCACGATATGATTTGAAGAAAAGATTCAGTCAACATCAAAATTCATTTAGGATAAATAAATACCGAGATCATACGTCCCTATCGAAATATTTCTGGCGCTTAAATGAAACCAATAAAACACCTACACTAGAATTGAAATTAATAAGAAATGCTAGAATATGTAGGTTATTATATGACACATGTCTTTTGTTTATACACGGGAAACTATATATTACTAGGTTTATAAAAAATTATAATTTATTGAATCAAAGAAATAAAATAGCTATTCTTTGCCGACATTTTCAAAATTTTCCTTAACTGATATTTAATTAAAAAAGATTTGTAATATACATACTTATATTTGATATTTAATTATAATAGTAATAGTCATATTATATCATATATTTAATAAAGTTTTTTTTAATAATTTAAGTAATTGTATTATTTTTAATTGCTTTAAAATGAAATATAGTCTATTATAATTAAAATTTAAAAAAATAATATTGTAAAATTGTACTTCAATACAACGCATTCTGATCCAAAGACCATTTTAGAAAGTCACTTTATGTATACAAGTACAAATTTAACGGATAAAAATGCCGAAAAACTTTTTGTCGTTTAAAAAAAAGACAACATGCGTTGAACGGATGTCATAATTCATTGAAAAATTCAACCCTACCCTACCTAGACTTAAACTTTTTGAAAGTAACTCGTACTTGATACAATAGCCGTTAATAAAAATGAACACTCTACTTCCCCTGTTCCAAAATATTGGATTTCTCTGTATCCTTGGAAACATATTATGAATGGAGGTGCTTTTATTTTCAGTAAATTTCAAAATACGTTATTCCAAAATTCGCTTGAAAATTAAACAGAATTCGTGCTTTTAGATTAATTATATAAATGAATTTGAAGTTGTTAGTTTCTTTTTTTTTGAAACATGGTAATACCTGAGTAACGATGGAACCATATTTGTAAATCAGTTAATTTGTAATATTCATGCTCAGTAAATTTACTTTGAGCAGTCTTTTGTAAAAATAAAAAAATATCAAGAACACCGGATTATATATCTTACTGTTCGATGTTGCTACGATAATATATATATATATATATATATATATATATAAAATTAGCGTACACATATATACAGCTATCTATAAAAATAAACACACAAACAGCCTAATAAACGTATACTTATTACATGCATATAGATATGAGGATTAGAAGATACTATTAGTAATAAAATACTAAAATTACAGTAATATTGTATTATCTGCAAAAATATTACTACCCCTATATTAAGTTAAATTTTCAACTATCTTTACAATTTTTGGTGAATTTATTCCTTTGTTTTAAGAGATGGGACTTGTCTTTGAATCTAATGATTTCAAGTTTTTCATTAAGATAAAAATAACATGGGGCATATAGAGAATTACACGTTCGCGCTCTCTTAATTAATTTCCATTTTAACAATATGTGTCTTGTTTTTCTCCTTTAAACTCCAAAAATACTTGGACAATGAAGTATTGTATTTATGATTACTACTGTTGAAAGATTTCACATGACCATGTCAACGTTCTTTGAATGTATTCATAGTACTTCCACTTGAAATTTGTTTTACTATTGAGGTTTTCTATTATATAAATTGTACTAGAGAACAAGTTAAACAATTATTCTGTAATGGGCAATTATTCGCATTCCTACAATTGCAGAAGTTATTATTAGTGTTATTACACTTATTTTAGTCGTTGCAATGTTTTTTTTTTTATTCTGTATACTTTTTGAAAACTCTGTTATTATATTTCTTAATTATTTTTTGCAGGTTATCAGCACAACTGTAGCTTAATTTAAGGGTATTATAATTGAATACTTTATTTAGTGTATCAGTTTCGAGGTCGGGGAACTATTTTTTGATAAGATTTAGAAATTTATGTCCTAGTTTGGTTTTAACCATTAGGATGAAAGGGGGAGTAAACCAAAGGATTTTGTGGATCTTTTCTTATTGCCGTTATAATTAACGGGATTCTATATTCAGTAGTGGTACCCTTGTAGCCACCATTTCTAAGGGCAGAATTATAAAATTCACTACGTTTATTAAAAACCTCTTTGCTAGATTTAGTATTTATCCTAGATTCTATAGATGAGGTTATGTGCTTAATAACAGAAGTGGGTGGTTGAAATTAGGATGTACATATACCGAGTTAGAATTAAATTTCACATAAGGCTGCATAGAGCTATTAGTAAGGTCTAAGGTGGCATCCAGAAAATCTACCTGTATAATGTTAGTTGTAACTATAATCTTAGAACCTAAATCCTTAAACTCCCTATGGAACATTTTTTATGCGATCTACCTTGGGGTCTTTAACTACTAATAAGCCATCATCTCTATATAATCATACATTATCAGAATCTAGGCATTCAAAGCCCCTGAAATTGCATAAAAGAAGAATTTCCTACCAATGAGAGGCTTCAGAAGAATCTAAAGAATCCAGTGAGATGTCAAAATTATCATTGGAAGTCTTTTTGGTTCACTGTTCTTCAACCAGAACAGATTTTCAGTCTTTCAAGATTATATTTGTTTCATTCTTTTTTCTTTTTTTTCTTTTTTTTTAAGCATTTCACCCGAAGCAAGGCGGGAAGCCACTAGGACGCAATGGGTAACAGAAAATAACAAGATCAGATAAGAGTGATAGAAGAAAGGATGAAGGTAGTGGATAGATTAAGGCAACTGGAGATGTCGATTGACATTACACTTAAATAGCTAGAGATTATAGCTCACAGGGAAACAGGAGAAGGGAAGGGAGTTCCACATGAGAGAGCTGCGAGACATGAAGCTATTAGAGTAGAAGAGACGGTTACATTTAAGAGTTTCGACAGTGAAGGGGTAAGAGCGGGATGCCAGCCTCGTGAGGCGCTGGAACTCATGACGTCTGGGAACCAGCGAATGCAGCTCCTCGGAGCAATTTTCATGAACGTATTTGTAGAACAGACAGAGGGAGACGCCGGCGCGTCTGTGAGAAAGTGACTGTAGACGAGACGCCAGGGCAGGGCCAACCATATTACATATCCGCCTATCAAGAACCCCAAGGCAAACAGAAGGGGCACCAGACCATATGTGGCAGCAATACTCCATGCAAGGGCGAATTCTGGATGTGTAGATCTGGCGGATCGACTCCGAGAGTATTCCTGAGCGAACGCCAAGACCAAAGTAAACAGACCTTTAGAGATGAAGGGATAGTAATCAGTACTTTCGAACTGTATGAAAGGGAAGTTGTCCTTATTTAGGATGACAATAATATATATATATATATATATATATATATATATATATATAGTGGACTCTTCCGTCGTATTTGACGTATGAAGCAGATCATTTCCTAGAAATCAACAGCACAGACACGAGTACATATGATGTGAGTATAGTGGTGAAGCTTCTGTTCAGACCGAACCACACTTTTGCAAAGACCAATACAAGGAACTGGTGCACTAAGTGCCACAAGGTCCCTAAACAAACCTCCACAGGTTTTGAATTCAGTGTTGTCCTCCTAGAACAGTTGCCATCCAAGGCTATAGAATCCAGTCTGCTCTACTATTTACCTCTAACTGGAGGGAGAAGAAGAGGATTAATAACTTTCTCAAGTGTATTAGAACGTAAGTGAATGTAATTATTTCGACTAGATGGAATTCGAACTCGGCTCGGTTTGTATGTGTATATATATATATATATATATATATATATATATATATATATATATATATATATATATATATATATATATGTGTGTATGCGTGTGTCGCACATTGAGTTTTAATGTTAATAAAATATCAGATATATATGCAACAGGTGAGTAAATATATAAGTATATGAAGATAATTAGACAAATAGGAAAATTATTAACGATTGTCTCGCCGGGTAACTCTGCTCTATTTGGTTTCATCGGTTTAGAATGAAAGAAAAACTGTCAGTCATGACAAATGCCTTGTGGTACATGAGGACAAGTGTGAAGAAAATCAAATTTAATTACGAGGCATTATCACCTCAAATCTCCAAACAAATGAATGTCCCTCTGCGTCTTTATTTTTCTATAGAATTAGAGCCGTTTGATGTTGGATTTTAAATCAGTCCACCGATGCCTGTTTTATTATTATATATAAAATTGCATATACGTATACATACATATAACTCACACCCAGGCATATATTAGAAACTTTTGTTGTATTCTTGTACAGATATATAAACATATACAAGCGCACTCGGATATAACCTTTTATACTTATACAAACACAAGAATATACATATTAAAGAGCTCTGTTATGTACTTTTGTACATATATATATAAATATATCTATTTCTTATATATATATATATATATATATATATATATATATATATATATATATATATATATATATATATATGTATGTATGTATATATATATATATATATATATATATTAAATTCCATAGACTATTTTAAAAGATTCCATTTAACAGGGTTCTATTTCACCATAACCCTTTTAAAATGAAAAATGGATCATCGTTTTTACGACCTCTTCAAATGGTAAATTTTAGTTTGGGACACGTTTTTAACCCCAAGTGTGTCGGCTGGATGTTGCTCAAATCTAAATATAGGAAACTAAAATGATACATATGACACACTCATATCTCTCTCCCACCTCACTTCCTCACTTCGTTAACTTTGCGTATTTGATGAGGTCCGTAAAAAACGTGTGAATTTCTTTTTTCATTTTTCATTTCAGCTTTTGGAAGTAAAGTCTGATGATCCAGAACCCTGTTGAAGGGGTTATGGTGAAATAGCTTATTACATGGAATCTTCACGTGGTCTGTCTTTTATTCAAACATATCTGCTCTGAATTTCACATTGAGCTCTCTGGATATCATCCTCCTCAGGTCTATCCATACGGATTACCTAAATTTGCATAAAATATATATATATATATATATATATATATATATATATATATATATTTTATGCACACATACATTAATATGTATCCTTTTATATTTAACCGTAAACACACAAACACACAGACGGACACATGTATACACATTCGTATATATATGCAAATACATATTACAATCGTTGGTGCCTGTATTTTTTAATGTCGCCTACTACATTTCGATCTTTTTTTTGTTCCTGCATGCTCTTATATCGCATTTTACTATTATTGCCTTTGCGATAATTGGTAATATAAGGTATCCTTCTAGTCTATGTCATATTGTTGAAAATTGCGAGATTAGCGTTGAATGCTGTACCTTTCCGGTTAGATTAGCATTCTTTAATTCGAATTTGTGATCAGACGTATTGCCGTGAACCATTAGTGCGTTTAGATAGTTATGCATGATATCTCTGCGCTGTTCATATAATCCTTTTTCTGGGTTTTATTTTGCATATTCCTGGATTTGTTTTGTTGTGACTGATAACTCGCCTGATGCCAACTCTCTCCTATTTTTTTTAGACGTGATGTTATTAAAATTGTCATTTTGTTACATATCTTTACTTTTATTTTGGATATTATTAAATTTACTATAAACGCTCTCTCTATATATCTATCTATGTTTCTCACACACACACACACACACACACACACACACACACACACACACACACACACACACACACACACAGAGCGTAACAGCAAAATTGTCCAAACCGTGTAAAATCGAAATTGTTCAATTTCCAGATTAATATTTGAACTGTTGTGTCTTAGAAATGATTGAAGTCTTCTCACTGGAATTCTTCGACGTTTTTATAACACTGTTGGACACTACTTTTAGCAGTAACCATGTATAAATACTCTCCATCTTTAACAGAAGAATCGTGATGAAATCGATCATAAAAGAAAATGGCAGGTCCCTCGGAAGCTCATGAAGTATTGAAATAAAGTTCATATATATGGACCAATAAAGATGACCCCAACTTCTCTATAGCGATGGGCGCGTTTGACTCCGCAGAAGGCTGCGAACTAGTCGGTATATTCCTCGTATAGAGGCTCAGATACACTTTCGATAGTGAAAACACCGGGCTGTACAAGGACGTCAGAGTGATCGTACTACGCAACTCCAGCACACAAAAAAAACTGAGACTTAGGAAACAACAAATAATTTTTTAAGGACCACGGACTCAACATCACCACCGTCACCAATGCCAGTTTGATAAATTTCCCAGACACCATGTTCGACCTACCTAGAAAAGTGCTCATGTCATATATTAAGCAACTCCACAATCATTTATACATTAATAAGTAATACAACCGCCCAACCTGCATACTCAACAATCTCCACAAATATGTACAATATAGACTTTCCACCAGCTCCAGCAATAAACACATCTTCGACACATACAAAACAAAATATATAGTTGCATTACATAAAAGCAAACACAATGTCGATCTGAAGTACATCTCCAACACCAGTAAAAAAAAAAACCATAGAAAATCTAAGAATAGAAAGCGCAACATTACTTTGGTTCAACCCACTATTCAATAGTAACATTTGGACCAACATAGGTAGAATTTTCCACAGGTGAATACACAAACACTTCAAACATATCCACTTACTGAGAAAAAACTCTGCAACAAGAACAACATCCAAGTTAGCTACAGCTGCACTAAAAACCTTGAGCAATATATAGCCTTGAATAATAACATAATCCTTAACACACACATAAAAAACACTTGTACAAACGGTAGCTTCGATAAGCACACGTGTAATTACCGCAACCGTGTCCTCTGCCCCTGGAACGGCAAATGCACGCGTAGAGGAATTATCTCTAAGGCTAGCATCACGCACAATGACCAGACCAGATTTCGGATTCACCGCTATTAATAAGAAAAAAAAACGTTTTTGCCACCACAAGATGACACTCATCAAGAAAAAATATGCAAACGCCACACCACTCTGTAAGTTCTAATGGAATATTAAAATAAATGAATATACACCTAAAGTTAAAAGGAATTCATGGCAAAAAAGCAAATCCTTTTCCGGTAAGGACGATGCGGCCTATGTCTATTAGAGAAAAGATTTATCCTCAAAAACATTAACAAATCAGGCCTAATGAATAAACGAACTGAATTAATGATAACATGTATACATAAGAAAACGTATATCTTAAAATATTGGAAACTTGACTAATTCCAGTTCCCGCCATACCTGGCTCATTAGAATATAGACCCCCCCCCACTAATCACGGTCACCCCATACTCCACACTTTTGTTTCCTATTTTTACCTTCAGCCATTTCTTAACCCAATTCTACACGTAGCGGTTTACCGACTACGCAAACCCAACGTCTTCAAATGTTCATTTCAAATTTTCTTACCCTTCCTCATATCCCGCTATTTTTTTCTTAGAAATGTAAATCACCAGCATCGCGCCTAACACACCATCATGCAACTTTATTTCTTACGCCTCACAGCCCTGATACTCCTATGAGCAACTTGTTTAGGCTCACCTAACCACGGCTACCTCCATTCACACAGGTTTGTTCTATTTTTTTTTACCTCATTTTAAACCGTAACGGCTTATTGACCACGTACACCCAACGTCTTTAATTTCATATTTTAAATCAGTAATTAACTTTTTCTTTCACTTACACTTTTACTCCTCGCCCATATTCCGCTAATTTTTTCTAAGAAATGTATATCACCAGCATCGCATTTAGCATACTCCTGGGAAACTTTATTTTTATACACTACGTAGCAGCAAAACTCCCATGAGCCATTTCTTTAATTCCGGCAACATAGACTCCGTGTCTGACGAACTGGGAACACCACGAAGCGAAACTATAGTCGCACGCCACAAACGTAGGTACGCGTATATGTACCAATTAATATATATATATATATATATATATATATATATATATATATATATATATATATATATATATATATATATGCAGTGTTTCATATATTTTCAAAAGGTTTCACCTAGGGCCTATTTAGCTAAAGAAAATCCCCGACTGTATACTTGCAAACATGTTTACTTAGAGAAAATATCTGGATGGTCAACATAATGTTGCAAGATCCATTATGGAACATATAATTTTAAATTAAGCAATATATAAGCAATATGTTGGAAGAAAACTACCAAAACTCTGCAAAATGAAGTAGATCTTACAAAGCTGGTTTCGATCAGCATGATATATCTAGGATATAACATTTGAAAGAAGGAATAAAATGGCAAGTTATTATTGGGACAAGTCAAATTTAATTAATTTGGTAAATATGCACGTTAACTGACAAGAAACCTACCGCTTTGGTCTTACATATCAGGTAAAAAACATTATTATTATTATTGTGGTTGTTATTATTATTATTATTTTTTCATTTGGTTTCTGATGTATACACATTTCCGGCCCGGTCCCAACAAGAGACATATTATCAGAAATGGCTTCATGACATATGACTCTCTTAATGTTTGTAAAAAAAAAACAAGAAAAAAAAACGAAGATAACACACATTTTACATAGATACAGCTCTTCGTAATGCGTAAGCTTAATGTGTCTGCATTTTTTTTAAGGCATTGGCTTAAAGGAATCAGTCCAACGAGTCTATCGGAAATTGTTCCGATCAATCCAAGTTCTCCAAATTTGAACTGGAGTTGTTGATGTCCTTATGTGCCGCAATGTTAGATTTCCACTTCAATATCCTTATATTTTGATAGATTTTGAAGATCTTCGTAGATAAATTACAATCTGCAGTGAATGCCATGTCAATAAGAAAGCACATTCCGTTTTTTGCGGCTTTTTGATCACGATGTCTGAGCGATTAGAGTTGGTTCGTCGGTCTGTGTGTATTTTAAATCCCATACAATTGTAACAGGTCCTATTTCTTTAACCAGATATGGGTGGTGTTCATAACAATCACGTACAGTATACTTACCGCAAAAGTACCGCATATTTTTCATGGTATATAATGTCACACTCCATGATGCCGAGGTTTATATTCAGCTGGTGCTAACACCGTGCAAACTGATTATTATTACAATTATTATTATTATTATTATTATCATTATATTATTATTAGTAGTAGTAGTAGTATTAATAGTAGTAGTAGTAGCATTCAACTTGGGTTAAAAACAAACTGATTTCGTGTATAATCATTTTTATTTCCTTATTTCGTGATTTGAATACACTACAAACATTCAGAATTTGAACACACCAATGTTGTATGGATAAAATCTATAGTATGATAATTAAAACAGCAACATTGGAAGCAATATCACTGCGATATCGCTCCAGTCAATTTGCAACATATCTTTTAGAATGTCAATTGAATCTTATATGACCAAACAACACACACAAAATTATATTCTGAAAATAACAAAATATTAAACGGTAAAAGAAGTATTAGCAATACTTGAAACGACAAAAAAATAGAAAGCAAAACAACTGGAAAATCGAACATCAATCACGTTTTATTCATTTGAGAAGTAATCGTTTTGAAAATATTTCAGATTAAAATAAAGAAAACACCAGCCAACACAACAAACGGACACATTGTAATGCGACAGTTAAAACCCACCAAAGAAACACAATGATGCTCTTATATCAACATAAAAAATATATTTTGACAATAGCTTATGAATTGTGGGAAAAGATGCAAAAATTTAAGATCAAATAAATTATGGACTGAACCGAAATAAAAGTACAGAAATCTTTACGATATATAAATTAAAGGCTGGATGTCTGTTCAGGCACATGAACGTTTGTTCAACGCCTACAGAATCCATCTGTGTGTTATACTGCAACTATGTTGAGTGGATATTAGTTACAATTTCTGTGAGAAAATATTTTCTAGCCTGATAAACAGTCTAAACAAGGTCTATACACTCAAATCCTCGACTTACGACTTATGACAAATATGGACGGCTCCCAAATAGTTATATCTACAAAATTTCATTCACAAAACTTGGATTAAATCATGGTAGGGATTTCAGGTATTTTCCAAAGATGTCGTTCGTTGAGGTCGCCTCTACATGTCGATAATATCAAGAAGTCTTCTTCCTGACAAATCGAGCATAGTGTAATTTCGACCCGATCGGAAAGCGAAAGTTCTGAAAACTTTGCAATTCCCCCTCTCTCTCTCTCTCTCTCTCTCTATATATATATATATATATATATATATATATATATATATATATATATATATATATACGCGCATACACGCGTTCACACGCACGCGGACACACACAGAGACACATACACACAAACATATATATATATATATATATATATATATATATATATATATATATATATATATATATATATATATATATTAAAAAATCAGGAGATAAGTTTAATCCGCTACCTTGGATTCAACTCTAAGGTATCCTAAGTCGATTTTATCAAATGAGCTCTTAACTCTTTATTTGAAAAAAAATTATGTACGCTATGTTATTAAGAAAAAAATAAACAAATGCACGATTCAACTTTGGCCATTAGCCTTTCATGTTTACACACACACACAAATATATATATATATATATATATATATATATATATATAGAGAGAGAGAGAGAGAGAGACACAAAGAGAGCGACAGAGGGAGACAGAGAGAGAGAGACGGGAAAGAAGAGTAGTGAGTGATAGAGAGAGAGAGTGCGTGACAGAGAATCAGAGCGCCTCACAAACAGACATGTACATACAGAAAAAATATAAAAATATAAAAATATTATTTCTTTCTCCTCTCTTACCCTCTCACCACACGCATGCATATATTCAACATGATATGTCCAAATATATATATATATATATATATATATATATATATATTTTCGTGTGTGTGTGTGCCTTCCAGCCTCGAAACTATATTGTCATATCATCTTCAATCATTGTTTCGTTTCGAAGAACGAATTTAAGCAAATAAAACATCCAGCCTCGTAACTATATAGATGAGTCCACTTGGGAATAACAGACTAATGTGCGAGTGGGAATGAGAAATCGAGGAGCCGAGTTCGAATTTCAGTCGTGATCGTTATTTTCACTTACGTACAAATAATTGGGGAAAGGTATTTATCCAAATCCTGTAAACCCGGCTATGTGTAAATAGTTAAATTTGTTGATTTTATTGACTTGGTTGGCAATCAGTCTAATAGAATGAAAACTCTCAATTCAAAAACGGCCGGGAGTCAGTTAGCAGATAACCGATGATTCGTATTCGATTATATTATTTGTATGTTGCTGGAAAATTGGTTTGTTATGCAGTTGAATTACTTTATATGAATTCTGCATCAACCAATATTATTCGATTGATAATAAATGAATATAATTTATTGTCCGCCTATTTATCAACCTGTTTTCAAATTAAGGTAACTACTTTCGACTCACCTGCAGTTGATTTGACGAAAGAGATGCTGGTTAACCACATAAATAATAATAAAAAAAAAATTATATACTTTTGCCATAATTACTTTTTACAATGTCTTCTGTGAAATCTGCATAGATGAATATTCAACCTCCATGTGAAACTGATATAACTAAGCCTTCTACTATTTACTAAGCTGTAGAGAAAATATCCTCTGTTTAGAAATGAAACTTTCAAATGTTCACCTGTTTACCAAAAAAGGAGTCGATTTTCAATATATTTTTTTGCTTTTCCTTAGTAAACGCGTAAAAGTTAAAAAAAAACTTTCCCACGAGAGAAAAACCAGAAACAAATTGTACGAAATAAGTTTCTATTTTTAATTCCTCTTATGTATTTGAATCTAAATACGGACGCATCTGTATCAATGATTCTACTCCCCTTTCTCGGAACTTACATCCAAAATAATTTTAGATACATGAGAGTCTTTTTTAGTAATACAGTCGATGGGAAGCGCAGACCGATACCTTTTTATGAACCATGCTCATTAAAATGTCAATGACTAAATTTACCAGTAACATATATTCTTATGGATTCTACTTATATCTAAACATATTATGAAGGTTAAAAAGGAATGCCAGTACTACATTCTTTTCTAAAAGTATTCGTTAGAATGCCTGGTTATTTTTAACTATAACACATCATGTTTCTAGGAGCTAAGAGAAAATTGTCGACTTACTTTCTCTTCTCGATCCGAGAATCGTCTTTCAAAATTGCTGTTCTTCTGGACACATAAAAAAAGCCATGTCTTTCAAATAATTGCATTTTTGGTCGTGGAAAGAGTTGCAAAAGAATGCTTATGACATGACGTAGGTACAGTAGAGTCAATGACAATTCAAAAGAGAATAGAGTGCCTTAGTGCAGTTTCTCTGAAATGTCAGGCCAAATACTGTCGTGAACACTCATGAGGCAAATCACGGTGATGCTTTTATTTCGGCTGATATGTCGCTTCAGGACAAAGACGATCATGTCTGTCGATTTTTCCTGTTCTGTGTAGCTCTAAGCAAAGTTTAACCCCCGCTGTATATAGGATATTTTTTAGTTTAAAACTGCCTGAGTCACATCGGATTACCGAAAATAGATAGTCTCCTGGAGTGCTTACACACCAATAGAAAAATGGTTACAGTGTTACAGTTATATAATATGCTAGTGAAAAAAATAACATAACATGCAATCTCTGTTAATTATACATTAAATCAAAACTTGACCTGCATATATTGTTCTATCAAATGAAAATTATAATGAATTTTTGAGCCATATATATATATATATATATATAAATATATATGTATATATATATATATATATATATATATATATATATATATATATATGTAAGCAAATGTAAATGGATATAGATCCGACAGAATGAAGAAAAATTTGGAAAAAAACAAACCAAAAATCCTTAAATGTAATTAAGTTGTTTAAAATGAATGAAATGTCGACGTCTGATGTTTCGGTTTAATAAACCTTCTTCAAGACAATATTCATTAAAATACAATTCAGTTCAATTTGACAAAGACGATGGACAAAAAACTAGTCTTATCTAAAACAGATAACTGTAATTTTTTAAAAATGATCAGCTTTACGTTTAGCATGGTCACGTTGTCGTCACATGGGCGACGCTTTTGCATTTAAGTATTTTTGTTTGTTTTTTTCCAAATTTTTCTTCATATATATATATATATATATATATATATATATATATATATATATATATATATATATATATGTGTGTGTGTGTGTGTGTGTGTTTTTTAGCACTTTCTAAGCACATGTAGCACAGTTTTCTATGCACCTTATGTTAAATTAAGTAAATACTTCGGTTTTCTGTGTATGCACTCTAACGCATATATATATATATATATATATATATATATATATATATATATATATACAGTTTCTTATATCTAATTATTTGGATTATATCCATATATATATATATATATATATATATATATATATATATATATATGACGTCACAGATTATGAAAAGGATAAAGGCCGATAATTATTTTAAGACATTTTTATGTTTATGCGTTCTTTTTATAGATACAAATATTTAAGTAAATGCTCTGTTTATAATAAACAGTATTAATGACATTTACCGCACTGTAAGTCCGAGAAATTTTCATAGAAAATATGCGTCCTCCGACAAAAATCAAACCTGTATCCTATGCGGAACCGGCATATAGCCTGACGTGCTTTTACCGATTTAGGCACAGAGGAGCGTTTCGGTTAGCAAAGTCGATTTTACTGTTTTTAAACTACAATTCTCCATGTTTTTCTCTCATAAATTTATATCTGCTCGATGCTTATTCATATGTAAACAAATGACGTCATATATTGAGAAATGGACAAAGTCCGACTATTATTTTAAGACATTTTTTTAATGTTTATACGTTCTTTCTAGAGATAAAAATATTTAAGTAAATGTCTTAAATCATGCCCTTATTCGTAGGAGGAAGAATGCTAGAGAGCGACGTTGAGAAGTAGGTGTTTGGACACGTTATGTATGGATATATCTTGATGCAAAATTTTCTTCCTTATCTATAGATACTAAAACATATCGCACTATATTATATCGCCATCTTTTTTTGAATCCATTCTTAAAGAATCTAACATATAATTTTAATATAAAGAATACATGTTTAAAGAGATCACCCATAGATTAGAATGAAGTCACACACCTTTTGTTGGCTGACTGCACAAGGGGAAAACATTACAACTCTCCGGGGACAGATACACATACACAATTACGAATATATTACCTTCCGATGCCCACTTAGATATAGAAGAATCTTCACAAACTTACATAGATATACAATTATCTATGGTTTTAATGCACGTCATACGTAACAGACTAATGAAAACTGACATAAACACAATTGAAAGTGCCAGAGTTTTTGACTTTTTGTCTGCTTTCTCTCAATCTATAGATTTAATAAAAGTTAAAAATGTCAGCTTAATATACGTTTTCTATTTGTTCTTATTTTATCATATACGTAATAGCCCAAGGTCCCCAAACGAACTTCCACAGGTTTTGAATTCAGAGTTTTCCTCCTCTTAGACCAGTTGTCATCCAAGCCTCTAGAATGCAGTCTGTCCTACTAATTACCCATAGCTGGTGAGAGAAGAAGAGAATTCAAACCTTTCCCAAGGGTATGAGCAAGTAAGCACATGAGAACGTTATAGGATTCGACTGGAATTCCAACTCGGCTCTCCGAGACTTCAGTCCATGACCCTACCAAATACTCATATATATATATATATATATATATATATATATATATATATATATATATATATATATGTGTGTGTGATTGTGATTAATATAAGTAATTTTTTTTCACTTAGATAACTTCAGCATCCCGTCACCAGAATTTCATAGGGGGACGAGTCCGTTATATTCCATTTTTTTTTCGATAATTTTTATGCATATATTGTGTAAATATTTTTTTCCCGAGCTGTTTGTGTTCTTGTGAGCGCCTACGCGCCTCCTCTGCGTGGATGTGCGTACGTGTAGTGTGCCGTGATAATTTGTCTTTGCTTTATTTTAACTCCACTTTAAACACACTGCTTAGCTTTTTCTCTTTTTTTTTATTTTCTTCTTTTCTTTCAATTATAGCCATTAGAAGCCAATTATCTCCGGTGTGTTAGCTAGACATAACATCGTTTTAATTTTGTGTGTTCTAGTCTTTGGGCTAGGAAAGCTCTATTTCGTTTCTTACATAAATACTTGATAATAATGCTTGAATATATATATATATATATATATATATATATATATATATATATATATATATATATATATTGAACATATGAATGTATGTGATTGGTTTCTTAGTAATTTTTTCTACGGCGAGAGTTAGATATGTATGTATTAGAGAATGACAATGTCGGACGCATTGTGTTGAGTTGGAGTTTTCTATGTAAATTACATTTAATTAATGGTTCGGAATCGATGACAGACGAATGTAATTCATGTCTAGGTTATTTTTATAACATTAACTTGGATCAGACAATCTCTTTTCTTCACATACAAATATCTTCTTTATTTATTTATATAAAAATAAGTATTTCTTGATCAGCCAAGTTTTTTGCATTCAACCTTTTTTTTATATAAATTATTCCCAGCTTTTTGTTCAGGTATTTTAAAATTTGAATTAAAAATATACGAATGGAAATTGTAAAATAATGACATTTTAGTTTCGAATTCATCATACCTATCACAGGCATATTTTTAGCTCGAGACAAAATGTTTAACGTTTAGTCATGCGCAATGGCAACCGTTCGGGTTCGAATTATTGTCAATCTGAAGCAGCATTTAGAAAGCATTTACTCACAGTGTTTAACTGATTCTATTTAAATGGTTTTTGATCATTCTTGATTTCATCACATTTTTATAGCATCTTTCTCACTGAGCTACGATAAAATAAAATAAAATATTTTTTTACGAACTAACTGATACAGTCACGCGAGAATTAGATATGATTTAGATGGGGCTAATATATTCGCGTTTGTTATTTCTGGGAATGTGTTGCTATTGTATTACTAGTTAATCATTTTCAACACTTAATTAACACACATTCTCATTACGTTTGTATATATATATATATATATATATATATATATATATGAATATTTCTCAGATTTAACCTGTAGAAAAGACAATATTTATAAATATAAATGCCAATAAAGAAACTGTAGTTATTGCTGACACGTTTTGTTCACTGCGGACTTTCTCAAAGCAAAAAAAAAAAACGAAATGAATTTAATTAAAGAAAGTAACTAATAATTTATATATATATATATATATATATATATATATATATATATATATATATATATATATATAGGTGACTACGCGTATTCGATGATGCCCGTCTAATTGGGCGGCCAGCCAATCCCCATTGCAGACGCTTGTTCAGGTGCATTTGTGTTTTTTTCAACACGCACAAAGCCAACCTGTGGTTTATGCTGCAACAATGCTGAGTTGACCTTAGTTACGGTTTCTAGAAAATACCATGATAAAAAATTTACCAAGTCCAGCATTACTGAGATCAAACATTTCTTTTTTTATGAATTCCCATATCTCTTAAGGACCTGAGTTACAGAACAAGCATGCCTCTGAAGAAGAGACACTTTCCGGCCCTTTGGCCAAAGCTCAAATAGTAATTATGTAGATAAACACCAAAATCTTACAAACTCTATCGGCAATATAATTGTAAAATACGCAACTTTTTTATTATTATTATTAAGCGTTTCATCACAAGCAAGGTGGGAAGCCACTAGGACGCAAGGGGTTACAGAAGATTTGGAGCAAGATCAGATAGGAGTGATAGAGGAGAGGATGAGGAGAAGGGTAGTGGATAGGTCAAGGCAACTGGAGATGTCGATTGACATTACATTTGAATAGTTGAAGATTATAGCTCTCAGGGAATCTGGAATAGGGAAGGGAGTTCCACAGACGAGAGGTGCAAGACATGAAGCTATTGGAGTAGAAGAGACGGCTACATTTAACAGTTTCGACAGTGAAAGGCTGAGAGCGGGATGCCAGCCTTATAGCGCGCTTGATCTCATGAAGTCTGGGAACCAGTGAATGCAGCTACTCAGAGCAATTACCATGAAAGTATTTGTAAAAAAGACAGAGAGAAGCCACTGCGCGTCTGTAAGAGAGTGACTGTAGACGAGATGCCAGAACAGGGCCAATTATATTGCATATCCAACTCTAGAGCCTATCAAGAACCCCGAGACAAACAGAAGGGGCTCCAGACCATCTATGCAGCACTGTAATAAACTCATCCAAATGTAAAAAATTAAAAATAATGGAAGCACTAACAATAAAAAATAAAATTTAAACTTCATAAAATAAATTATATACGTAGCCAGAGGGTGGTGATCGTGACTGAAAATAGAAAAAAAAATCTTTCATCACTCTAGAAACATATAATTAAAAATGTACACACATTCAGTTAAAAATGAAAATAAAAAGGAGCTTTGAAAATGGTTAATAAAATAGATGAAATCGCTCGAATATATAGAATACTTGAAAAATATTTACAGACATTCTGTCCAGAAAATAAAGCACTCATCTATACACACACAAAAAAATAAATAAAAATAAAAGCATTAATCTCATTACATTGGCAGAAACTAGTGGTGCAGTTGTTTTAGGTATTAATATATAAAAATACATATTTATTTTCCTGATATATATATATATATATATATATATATATATATATATATATATATATATATATATATATATATATATATCAAGACAAAAATTTTATATATATTATCTATTTAAAGATCAGCGTAAATGTATACACATACAAAACATATTGAAGAGATTACTATTGCTACACAAGGATAAAATGATCTTTAAAAAAGTGATAATATTTCGTCCATAAAATGTATACAAAAGGATTAAAATTGTAGGTAACTTTCGGATGACACATCTTCAGAAAAAATATAATATCATCTTATATATATATATATATATATATATATATATATATATATATATATATATATTGATTATGATGATGATGATAATGATGGACTCTCCCGTCGTATTCGACGTATGAGTGTCTTTCAGGTCAGTTTTTATGTTTATGTTTGGAATGAGACAACAATTCTGCATGGGATTTGCAAACAAATGCACACGAACGGCATATGGAAGGGTTGACCGTCATACAGGCTGCTGTATTAGCCCGAGATTTAGTATTAAATTTTCATTCTATCAGGAGTTGAGAGGCTTTCTTTCAAAGTTAATTATACCTCTGTGCCAGGGATGTTTGCAGCAAATAAATTGCATTTAATTTTATACTTGAAGCGTAACCAAGGATGGCCAGCGTTAAGCTTATCATGAAAAAAGTTGGCTATACAAGAGGATATTCAGCATGCGAACATCACTCATTATGTTGACATCGCCAACCCATCTGAATTGTGATTTCATCAGAAAGGATTCAATTTCACCTACACAACATTAGATGAAAAGTTCAGAGTTACAGATTTTGTCCTGCCGTGTATAACCGCATACTGAACGAAGTCAGCGTTTCTGAAAAGCATTAAGTTGATTGATATGCTTCCTGTATGGTGTCAATATATATAGTCGACTCTCAGGTCGAATTCGACGTATGAGGGTCAAGCAGATCATATCCCAGAAAACCGACAGTCCGACAACAGCACATAAGATTTGATTATAGTGCTGAAGGACCAGCCACACTTTTTGAAGGGCCGAATTCAGAGACCTGGAGCACTGAGAGCCATCAGGTCCCCAAACGACACTCCGCAGGTTTTCAATTCAGAGTTGTCCTTCTACTAGAACAGTTGCAATCCAAGGCTATAGAACCCAGTCTGTCCTCTTATTTTACCCATAGCTGGAGGGAGAAGAGGATTCACACCTTTCCCAAGGGTATTAGCACCTAGGTGAATGTAATGAATTCGAATGGAATTCAAACTCGGCTCTGCGATCCCTCAAGCCAAGCCGCTATTCATTACTCCACCATGCCTCCTTCTATGCCCGTATATGTACATATATATATATATATATATATATATATATATATATATATATCAAGATGAGATATATCTCTCTCTATATATATATCAGTCTGATATATATATATATATATATATATATGCATACGTCAAGAGAAGATGTATCTATATATATATCAGCCTGAAATATATATATATATATATATATATATATATATATATATATATATATATATATATATATATATATATATATATATATTTCGTGCAGTTAAACTTTAATTTATAAAAACTATGTAATATATACTGGTTATAAAAAACGTACTAATATATTCCTTTCGCTAAAGCTGTATGTTTTAATTCCAGTTTATATTTGCAAGGTTTGTCTAGGACATTTCTTATAGCCTCGTTTTAAAATGTTATACATTCCCGTCATCACTCACTCTGCTCCTGCGCATCTGCGTCCACTTGACATTACTCGCAATCACTTCTTCAGTTTCTCTTAATTCCTCCCTTAGCATTTCCCGGGCTATCTTTAGTTTATTTCGCTGTTTCTCCATTTTTTTTTCTTGTCCTTATCCCCTAAGTCACCTGACGCCCAAACGTGTTGAGCACAGTTGTGACTTCTGGCTAGAAATCTTGCTTTGTTTATTAACCATTAACTTTCTGTTGAAGCTATCGGGTATCCTCTTGAAATTCTTGAACGATTGCGCTTATCTAACCGATTCCATGTTCTAGAACTCCGTTGAAGTATTGGCAGAATAATATTAGATGTCACAAAAGTACACCGCACTCCACAGTCTGACAGACAGACATTCTGAAGACACATGCACGCATATATATATATATATATATATATATATATATATATATATATATATATAATTTAAATAAAAATAGACCATTTTAAGGTTCCATGTAATAAAAAAAATTATTACATGGAATCATAAAGTGGCTGTTTTTATTTAAATTATTTGTTCTGGATTTACATTTAGCACTCTGGATTTTATTCTCCAATTTTATTGGCATTACCCATACGTATTACATAGTTTTTCATAAAGTATATATATATATATATATATATATATATATATATATATATATATATAGTTAAACCTAGAGAGCCAGACAAAACTACCAACGTTTCACCTAATCGGATAGTCATGTCTGCTCTACTCATTTTATTGAGCACTTTATTTAGTTGTTTTGCGTACTCGCATCGTTTTTTTTTTCCCTTGGACCTTGGACTTGCATTCTGGGTGATTATTTTCAGCTAAGGTACATGTTCTTGGTTCTTTTTTTTATATACCTTTTTTTCCCCTTTGGTATTGGCTTGTTTATTTGCATGTTTTCCAAGCGTGTATAGTTTCTTATTTTCTATTAATATATATATATATATATATATATATATATATATATATATATATATATATATATATATATATATATATGCGCACCTGAATCATAATTAACCAATGAAAATCAAAAATCTCAAAAATAAAATTATCATAAATATTACTATAAATATTTTAGATTGATAAACGTTTCCCATTTGTTCCTCATCATATCAGTCTCTCGTAATTCAATCCATATATATGTCCGATTTCTGTCGGAGGACGCATATTTTCTACGAACTTTCTCGAATATTCAGGCCAAATGTCTCTGTTTGTGTGTTTTTTGTCCCTGTATGTATTTGTGTATTTAGGTAACACATTCTCTTTAGGCATGTCGATTGAGAAAAATTACGAACACTATGTCTGCTAATTTTTATCATAATCCTATCATAGTCACGAATATTTTTCTATATTTGCAATTTATATATATATATATATATATATATATATATATATATATATATATATAACCAAGTATATAATTGGTGTATACGGAATGAATTCCAATAAGCAACAATTACTATTCTCAATACAAAGTAGAGCAAATCTAATTATTTTTTATATAAAAAAAATAACATTATCACTTGATAAGACACCGAGGTGTTGAAACAAAATGGCTATTTTTGTAGTGATTTTATAACATATTTATGTTATAATTTTTTATAATAAATAATTTTATATATATATATATATATATATATATATATATATATATATATCGAAAATATCTCTCAAGATATATCTGTTAATTTCTTTTCAGAATACATTTCATGAGGCTGAAGAAGAGATTCATTTACCTGCACTTTTACTATAGTATAATGCATATCAACTCTTCTTAAACCATTAGAAACAAAATAAAATAAAAACAAAGCAGTCGTTTTCAGTGCAACGTTTCAAATGGCGATTGCTACCCAAATACATTTTTCATATATATTCATATTCACCCCACCTATATATATATATATATATATATATATATATATATATATATATATATATATATATATATTGAGAGAGAGAGAGACAGAGGGCAGAGAGAGACATATAGATAGAGCAAGAGAAATAAAGTGTGTTAGAACGGGAGAGAGATAGAGAAGAGTCAGCGCGTTTGTGTTTGTTTGTGAGTATTGTGTGTGTGTGTGTGTGTGTGTGTGTGTGTGAGAGAGAGAGAGAGAGTGCAGCAGCATCAGCAGCAAAAATGTCCCAATGAATCTCAGAATTATGACGGCATGGTGATACAGACTTTCACACCGAAATCTGACTATCAGGCCAACCGCTCCCAAATGCCTCTAACATACCTATATTCATATATGCTCTATCTCCGGCATTCGCCAGATTTGAATTAATAAATCAATCAATTAATAAATCCCTCTTGTTTTTCTTCATTCATTTCTTCTTTACGGATACACTCTATGTAAAAATATTTTACACACACATGCATATACATACACATGCGTGTGTTGTGTGTGGGCTTATTCATACGTTTATTTATATATATATATATATATATATATATATATATATATATATATATATATATATGCTATTTTAATCGGTGTCACACTAAGAAACGCTGTACAGCCAGTAAGAATCTAGGTGTTACAGGATGTGGAGGAATTAGAAACAGAAGCTTTAGAAATGAGTATAAAGATAAAAGTGCCTTCAGGAGGAGAGTAGATAGCGATTGAGTCTGCATTTTAATTTTTGCAGATTAATGTTAGTTGGAAATCATCGAGCCTGAAGGGAATTCCCCAAATGTGATGTGACATAAAAGAAACTGTTAACAAAGTTACGGTTACATCTAGCCAGGTGAAATCTAAATTGATTCGATCTCACCGTCAGTCTCGTATATCGCTTAATCTCATATTAATTATGTCGTTTGTCCTCAATAAGTTTATTGCTTTTTCATCGAAAATACCTATAAATGCCCTCTTTCAGCTGAACGTCACTCATTTGTCATATTGCAGGCTTTCTCATATTTTTTCCGTTAATAATCTAAGTGCTTCACAAAATAATAATGTCACGCGTTGCTTTCGCGATTTTATTGATTTTAATATACAATCCCCCTCCCAATAATCAGTTCCTTCTCGATGAAATCCCATTCATCTATTTCTAGAGAAGAATCAAATATGAACTTGGTATATTAATAAGAATATATGAAAGAATAATGCAAAATATTGTAAATGTAAAAATTAGAAATTGAAATTCAACGAGAAAATAACATAAAAAAATAAATCTTGCGCCAAACACGGGGAGATATTTCTAGGCTGATACGAATGGACGAAAATAAATAAAGGGAAAAATAAAAGCGATTATGTGGATACATTTCCAGGATAAGATATGATTTTAGCAAATGTATGAAAATAACAAACAATATTACGAGCAAATTTGTGGAGACATTTTCAAGCTGATATGAAAGTTAAAGTAAGTCTGAAAATAGCAAAAATTGGGAACATATGCGGATACATTCCAATGGTAATTTGCGAGTTAAACAATGATTCCAAGTAGCAAACAAAACTCGATCAGAATACATGGAAACATTTACATGATTATATTTCCAAAGATATAATGCCCAAGAGCTACTCAATGTTGAGTTTTAATGAATGAGGTTGTTGTAGGGGAAGGAATTAAGTGCATATTATAACCATTTGAATGGTAGATAACGGTTGACTGTAGATACGATTTCGGGCATATATATATATAATATAATACACAAAAATAGAAGCAAATATACGGTATCGATTCTTGGGCGATAGACGATTAAACCGACGTATGATAATCCCTCTACAGCGAGGTTATTCGACAAGTGTAAGAGAATTAGACATATTCACAATTTCTAACTGACCTCATATTTCAGTGTCAGTCATTTTCACATTGGCGTAATGTAGCACTATTTTGCCTTTTCTATAAATACTTTCATGGTAACTATTCTGATGATCTTTTCCTCCATGTCAAATGTAAATGCGATGCCAATCGTTATCTTTTGTTTTCATAATTCTTCTTATTTTATTGTTTTCTTCCTTTAATTGTAGTTCTCCTCATATTCTCTAAAACTTTAATCCCCTTGCGTCTTAGTGGATTTATTGCCTTGCTCGGGTTGGAATGATATTTTAAAAATGGAATATTTTCTTGATAGGAAGGGGAAATAAATATGTCGTTTAAAACGGGAAAGTAAATATTTATAAGATAACTGAATAATACACAAAACTATATATGAATATATTAATCAGAATTCGGTAAAGACATTAGAAATTCTTTGCAAGCACAATGAGGGAATAGGGCTTGGAATAGTTAACCCTGACAGGGCATATTGAGGGCAAGAGAGATAGGGAAATAGAGAGCCACTTACCAGACAATCTTGTGGGAATGGATGGCGGGACAGGTGTCGAGGGCCATAGGAAACAGAGAATGATTGGTAAGAGTTGAACGAGGTAGGAGCTGTGGAGAGCCATGATCTCCTATACTGAAGTGACGCGACGCATATAATAATAATAATAATAATAATAATAATAATAATAATCTAATGGGAAAAGTGAAAATGTCTTCACTTCAAAAGTATAAATATTATATGACGAACACTAACTAAACACTAGAAAGATTTTTTTTTACAATAAAAACTTATATAGTTCTTCCAGTATATTTGTTCCTTACTTAGTTAATACGCACGATAGTCTTTGAGAATAACTAATAAGAAATAGACTATTCTGTTTTTTTTTTTGCTGTTTTTTTTTTTAACCGAAGAACGACGAAAAAGATATATTGGAGACGCTGTTTGAATTCAGCGAGAAAAATATAATAAAGATTGAAAGAAAGACAGAAAGAATGAATGAAATAAATAAATAAATACATAAAGAAAGAAAGAAAGAAAGAAAGAAAGAAAGAAATACAGAGAGAAATAAAGAAAGACACGCTCTGCAATATCTAAGAAATAAGGGATAATTTAATTGGGAGCATTGACGAAAAATATTATCAGTGACGTGATTTGGTTGCAGTGACAAAAAGCAGCAAGGGAGATAAAAAGCCAGAAAATTTAGATTATATGAATTATTTTGTAGATAATTGACCCAAGTCTACAGAAGAGATGGATTCATACCTTTCCCAAGGTTATATTACGCCTAAGTGAATATAACGATCTTAAATGTAATTGCAACTGGTCTTAAAATATCTTCCGATGGTTACTGGGAAACTGACATGTAACTCCCAGCTCCTATGCCCGAAACACAGTGACGCGGTCATATAGCCAATTGAAATTTTGGAATTTGAATGATTAAGAGACCACATCTTCCTTATATTTGAAATCAAAATAGTCCTCATCCCAGACAGAATGCAAAGCCAGAGTAATGAGCTGTCAACCTGCATTATGATCGGTAGAGAACTATGCATATCTGGGAC
>CAHIKZ030003790.1:1232500-1247500 GCA_903632075.3 Acanthosepion pharaonis
TGTTAGCTCTGTCACAGATATTCAGCGCTTTCCACTAAGTACCACACACACACACACACACACACACACACACACACACATATATATATATATATATATATATATATATATATATATATATATATATATATATATATGTGTATGTATTCAGTCTAATAAGAAAGCCACAAGTTGTATAATATAATATCACACCACAAAATAAATTTGTTATAAAAAGAGATACAATGATTTATTTAATATATTTAAACATAGCCTTAAGAATATGCCAAAATCAACTAGTTGATTCCAATTAAATGCAGGAAATACCTTCTTTAATAAAATCAAATGCTAATTTTTTAACTAATTCTCTTCCCAAAATCAGTTTTTCAGTGAGAAAAATATGAAATTCTTTGGTGAACGTTGTTAGAAACTTGAGAGACTATGACTTGCACGTGTTCAGCTCAGATAAAATATAAGAAATATTATTTGTTTTTGTATACTACGGGTTAATTTTTCTTTGTCGCGAACTTTTTCTCCGTTCTCCTGATTTAAACATCACTATTCAGACAAGAATATCCATTTCCGTTGGTATACTCATACCGTTTCACCTGTTCTGCAATGTGTCTTACACCAGGTGATCTTTTTCGTACTCGCTGACCGTGATTGTATTTCTAACTCTATTCGCAACACATGGAAAAATGCACACATACCCTTTTTTACAAGCTTTTACGTTCTTTTTGTTTTTTCAGTGAACCAGATACATATTCTTCAGTTAAGATATTATTTAATAGACTATGGTAAGCGTGCATCTGAAGGCACAATGGAATGATAAAATGCATTCAAAAATAAGCCGAAAGATTTCTTTCGAAACGTAGAATAAAAACGGTATGTATTATCAGTCCTACTATTTGGCAGTGAATGCTGGATAATCTCCTTAGAGAGGAAGAGAAAACTTTAGACAACAGAAATGTTCTGCATAAGTTTGATTAGAATTCCTTAAATAGGAATGAGACAGGGCAAATTTCAAGGACATGTCATTAGAAGTATGGTCTTGAAAGATTTGACTCACATGAAGAACCAACGATCCATATATCTGGGAGAGTGACTGATGGGAGAAAGACAAACTTTATTAAGAACTACAGTTGTTATGATTCGGGGAAGATATGATCACACACATCCTGAATTGACACGCAACATAGAAGAAGGAGAAATTAATTTCTCCGCAGAGTCTTGAAATCCTCAATGTTCGAAAGCCCTTCACAGTGGTATTTGAAATTTAAAAGACAAACATTCATAATCGCACATGTATCCACGTCACTTTGTTTCTTTGATCATCAAAAATCTGCAATAAAATTTCAAACGAATGCGAACATTTATTTCTTATATACAATATCTACTGAATATATGATTATTTTTCTGACAGCAGACATAGAAAGAAAATTTCCTGAACAACGCAGTAAAAGAAACACAAACGAAAGGATGAAAGCCAAACTGTAAGAACGCAGAATATCTGACCGTTAGCAAAATGGGTATCCTGGGCTACCGATTTCGAATATGAGAATGAAAAATACGAAAGTTTATTGTCCTGAAAATGTACTATCAAGATGTCATATAGAATAGCGAAATTCGAAACGCATTGAAATATGTGAAATATTATTTCAGTATATTAAAACAGTGGAAAATTTTAGTTATTTAATTAGTTTTAATCGGTATCACTATATGCAGCCACTAAGGCACAGGCAGTTACAGAATGTGGAAGAATTAGGAAAAGAAACATTGATGATGAGCGAAAAGAGGAAAGGCTAATGAGGAGGACTGTTGATAGATTGAAATTGCATTTAATTTTTGGCAGATTAAAGTTGGCTGGAAAGCATAGAGCTGTAATTCCACAAGTGAGAAGTGCGAGAAAAGAAACCGTTAGCATAGAATTTACGGCTACGTCTAGCCAGTTGAACAGTAAATTGGTGAGATCTCAACACCAGTCTGGTACGTCGCTTAAGTGTAATTGTCATAGAGAAGAGAGATATTTATTTTCGCATCAATACAGAATATGAGGCACAAGGCCAAAATGGGGAAAAGTACAGTCTTCTTCTGCCTTAAAATTAAACTTAGCTAGCCACAATACTAACCCAAACATACTACAATATTCCTAACACCAAAACAACGCCTCCGAACAATTACCATGAATGTGTTTATAGTAAAGGCACTGTGAAGCAACCTTAAGGTGGTGTGAAAGTAACTGAATCCGAGCTGGCAGATCAGAACCAATAATATTGCTGATTCTTCTTTTGATCTTTTCAATCGGCTAAAGGTAAATATCAGGGACACCGGACCATATGTGGCAGCAATATTCTAAGCATGGATTTACAATCAAAGAATAATGTAAAGAACTGTTATAAAATATAGATCTTAATACACACATTTCCCTCAAAAGTGTAAAGGTGACTTGAGGAGGAGACAAGAAGAAGAAATAGGTTTGGAGTATTTGACACTCAGAGGACACATTGCAGGTAATAAGTGAAGAATGAGGCATCTCGTTGCTCACCTAACGAGAATGGGCAAATGGACGGTAGAACTGAGTTTCAGATAAAATGTATGGGGGAAAATTATAGCATAGAGTCACAGAGGAGAATTTAGAAATTCACGCCCACTGACAAGCATGTTTAAAATGTTGAATTATTTTGCTAATTAAAAATAATGAAACATTTATTTATTTATCCGATATGTTTCGTCAAAATGTGAATGCGGACATACATACACACATCCCCACCACACCTACACACCCATGTGAGTGTGTATGCGTGTATATATATATATATATATATATATATATATATATATATATATATATATATATATATATACAACCGTACCAGCAATTGTGTTGGAGTGTGTGATAGCCTGACTATGCCCCTCCAGTTCCTACAGGTTTGAAATAATTTTTCTTCATCTTAGAATATTTATCCAGTAAACACTACGCGAATACTCTATTCGCAGTAGCTTAATAAAACCTCATTTGAATACTAAATTAATTTGTGTCATTTTCATTAATGAAAACATAAATATCTTTTCACACACACACACACACACACACACACACACACACACACATATATATATATATATATATATATATATATATACATATACTGCAGTTTTAAAAAGGCGGAAGAGCACTCAAACATGGGAGTCCACCAAAGGAACGTTTGTAATTTTATAAAGCATATGTAGAAAAAATGAAGTTGAAAATGCTAGTGATGTCTTTAAGAAGATTTATATAGATTAGCTTTATCGGTTATATATTTCGAGGATTTTCAAAAGGTTAATTGAGATGGAGATGCGTGTGACTATGCCATGGTGTATATTACATGGCATAGCTACGCATGTCTCCATCTCTATCACAGTTTTGAGAATCGTAGAACTGTGAAACCGGTAAAGTTACTCTAAATATTTCTTTTTTTAAATTCACTTGCATTTCAACTTTTTTTTTCATATTTTTTTTACACTTGTAGGATATATATTCCATTCCTATAATAATAACCATAGGGTGACAATTTATATCGATTTTTGTATTTAACATATAATTTTCAAAGATGAAGGTCATAATAAAAAGGAAATCGTTTTTTACGATATTCATATTTATTGAAATACAATAAAGTATGGCTGCCTTCTTTTTGTGTAAGTAGTTTTCTTTGTTTCTAGGAATTCTTTTTCAAAATAATAATTATGATTTTATTAGAAATACTTGTTTCTCCATCGCATTTATTTCAAATTACGTACAGTCGGCAAACATCCTGCATTTATTATTTATCTAACAGCAATTCACGTATCACAAGTTTCCAGCCATCCAAATTACGATTAAAAATATAATAGTCAAATAACGTCTTTACCTATGAAGTAGTTGCCAAACATCTGAGATATTTTTGTAAAAAATAAAATGTAGGCTATTGAATTGTATAAATGTATGTTGTTTTACATATATATTTAAATTTATTTAATATTGATATTATAGTATCTTACGAATGTTTATAATTTTACGAAATCATAATAGTTGGAATATAATATGCAAATTATTGATTATACATTAATTGATATAAAAATGTGCATAGAAAACAAATACTGAATTTCCTATTAATAATGGTTTCAAACGGCCCTACATTGAGAACACGTTTAATTTTCATTAATATTAACAGTGGCTTCGATAAGGAGTTCAAGGAAAAAAAAAAGCTTTTGAACTAGTTCAGGTATGATGGATAGTTCAAAGTCGTATCTCGGGAGTATATATACCTATAATTCAGATAAGTTTACAGATTTAGGAATATGTAAATATGCATATATGTTTCTGTGTATGCGTTTGTTTGTGCATACTTATGTCGCTGTGTGTTGAACATAATACCGGGATGGGCTATCAAAGTTTTTACTTTGATGCTTTTTTCAGTAACGTCCAAATTGCAAGGTGACCTTATTTTTACTCGGCGGAAGTTGCCTGCGTATTCCACCTTCCCATCCTACTTAAATGCTTTGGCGCTATAATCACCTTTCCTAAGTTGTTACTTCCGCTCATCCGAATATCAAAAATGGTTGCTAACTTTAACCGGAATTTTTCTGCAGTGAAATCTTTATTGACAATGTATTCTTCGCTGTTCCTTTCAATCTGAGATTGCCGATAATTTGAAAAGATATCCATGGAATACTTATTAACGTAATTATTTTTAGTTTTTTTTTTTTTATTGCCCTGAAGTTTAAAATTGTACTATAACTATTATATATATATATATATATATATATATATATATATATATATATATATATATAAATACATGAATTATTAACACAAAAACTAATGCAAAGGTTAATGATTTAAATGGCGAGACATCCATCATCGCAAACAATTCAAATAATATACAAAAACCTCCGTATCCGTTATGAATGAAATGATCCTTGTTTATATAAATTTCTGCCGTATTAGTTCTTATTTTTACTACAAGCTTTCGTCTGTTCCTACAGACATCTTCAGGTAACCGTCCATTTCTTAATATATGACGTTATTTGTTTACATTTGATACGCCAGAGCAGTTATGAATGTACGAGATTCATGGAAGATTGAAGTTTATAAGCAGTAAATTCGACCTTGTCTACCGAAAGGTTCTTTGTGGCCGAGACGGTTAAGGCACGTCAGCGTAAATGACGGTTCCGTATAGGATGCAGGTTCGAATCCTGTCAAAGAACGAATATTTTCTATGAAAATTTCTCGGACATTCAGGCCGGTAAATGTTATTTAATACTGTTTATCATAAACAGAGCATTTGCTTAAATACTTGTATCTATAAATAACAACGTTAAACATAATAAAAATGTCTTTAATAAATTGTCGGACCTTGTCCATTTCTTAATATATATATATATATATATATATATACACACATATATATATGCGTGTGTGTGCATATATATATATTTGTGTGTGATAGATGGATAGGAAGAAAGAGACTTAATACACGTTTCCTTTCACCATATCAATCTCACAGGATCTCTTTGTGTCACTCGTTGTTTCTTGCTAATTCTGCAAGCAACACGACAAGATCCGGCTAGACTCGGTGACTGTAAACCTGAACCAAGCTCCTCCTCAAAAGCCTGAACTAATCCCGAATCCATCCTCGCTCAATTTATCCTTCATCCCTGCAGGCAAGCAACGCAATCGACTAACAGATCAGGCATAAACTGTCAGAATGAAAGCAACGGTTTTATATCTTGATAAGTAGACTTTTCAAACAGATGTGCGCATTTTGTTTTTTTCTTTCAGACTTTTAGCCTAGAATGATCTGTCGGGACAAAAGCTGATTTTATTTCTCACTCTTTTCTCTGTTTCCCAGTTCTTTTATTTTATATCTTTACTTTTATTCATTCTGTTCCTCAACCATGTCTTCTGTATCTATAATTTTTTTTTACGGCTTATTTAATGAAGAAACGGCATCCTGTAACTTGACGTGAATAGAAAATGGCACAGTTACTGTGCCGTCAACGCACGTGTCGGCACTCCCTCTTCCTCTACCATAGTGAATCATGCGTTTCTTCATCGAGGGATACTTAAACATTTATGTACTTGTTTTCCTGTTAGACAACGCATTAAAAATTACGCAGAAATGCTGGCGTTTCGAATATCTCGTAGTATAATGTAGGATTCATATACCAACTTGTCATATCTAAGAAAGACAAATCAGTTTTTGATAAATATAGGTTATAAATAAATATTCACCCGCACTCGGTATATAGTTTCAACGAAATATTTGTCTGTATACTTATCTACATAAAAATAAACTTCTTCTTCGTCCTATTATTATTATTATTATTATTATTATTATTATTCGTCGACGTCGTCGTGACGTATCTTCTTAGGACGAAAGTGATCATAGCCCACCACTACCTCCTTCTTCTTGTAGCACTTAGCAACATTTGTCTCTTTGCCAAACCCCATGTTCCACTATCCTTTCACAAACGTCTAATAAATGACTGCCTTCCCCTGTCTCTTATCTTTTTAGTACGTAGTGTGAGTGCCAAATTCTTCAAATCTCCTTTTTCATTGTACCCGCCCCAAGAAATGCCTGCTGTCTCTCTCCTATTCTCAGTATAAAAGTCTTTTTTGTATCCATTTTATTAATACACCACCAATGAACAAAATAGTAATTCTCATCAAATTTCTATCATTTTAATCGACTCTACTACGGCCATATTCGGGATGATTTTAAATCTGCATTAAAACTCTTACCTATCATAGTATAGGATTACTGAATATGACTATAAGTAAGTAAAAAATGCAGATTATGATGATATATGTTAACTGAGTAATTGATTCGATTTATTATGACATATCAACCCTTTACTGGTTATATAAAGCAACTGTGATAAATTTCAGTTATTTTTCTATTTTTTTTCTTAGTTCCACACCTTCTGGCGCACCAGTTGATAAAGAGAATTTTAGAATTATTTGTTTCTCAGTTAAGACACCACTTTTAGTTATTTCCTTTCATGTTCTTTAATTATTATCAAGTGGTTTGCTAAAACTATACATTTTCAACTTCAAAATGATAATAATCAACTTCAAAATGGACTTATTTTCAGGTAAAAAAAATAATCAACTACTAATGGATTAATCAACTTCAAAATGGATTAATCAACTTCAAATTGGAAAACAACTTCAAAATGAGAAATAATCAATTTCAAATTGGATTAATCAACTTCAAATTGAGAATTAATATAATACTAATAAATTTAATATTTATTCTTTTACTTTTACTTAAAAGGGATAAAAAAAATATAAACGTTCCTAAGAAATTTATTTAAAAGATTACATCATCTAAGTTAATTACAGAGGAAAGTAATCTCTGTATTCCAGATACAAAGTTAGTGCAAGTCTCAGGGGAAATATTATTAATTGCATCGGAGATCATCCCTTCTAACTTGCTGAGGTGGAATTCTTTAGTAGTTAAAGATCCCTGGCCATCACCTCTTAAAATCCCAACAATTGAGTTTGCCATACTTCTTTTTATGTCAGCTTTAATGACTGACCAAACCTTTTCAATGGGATTTAACATCGGACTATAGGAGGCAAGTCTGAAAATTTGGTGTTGACTAAATTCATCCTCCTTCACAACTTCTTCAATTGAAGTATGGCAAGCAGGGTTATCAATAACTAAGACAACTCCTCTTTTACAAATTTCATTTGCCTTTTTAAGGCACTCCCTGGTCCATTCTTTCGCATCCTCTTTTTTGAAAGAACCTCTTTTATGATGAATTAATCCATTATTACTAATACATCCAATATTTCAATTTACCAAAAAAAAAATCTCAATTTGAAGTTGTTTATTCCAATTTGAAGTTGTTTATTCTCATTTTGAAGTTGATTGTTTTTAGTTTTTTGACATTTTCTCAATTTGAAGTTGATTAATCCATTTTGAAGTTGATTGTTCCATTTTGAAGTTGATTGATCCAATTTGAAGTTAACCAGTTGGGCTGGTTAAGCTTTCTGTCTCTGGGAAGAGAGCATCCTCAAACGGGGCTATGTCGAAGAGCAAAGTCTCATCTCGGGAAACACCTACACGACCCCGTTTTATACGGGCTCTGGAACTGCGCATTAACTTTGGCCTTGTTCCACATCTGATTAACTGTGGCGGTTGGTAGATACGGACTTCAAGACAAAAAGATGAGACAGGGAAGTGGCCTGCTTCATTGTTTGGTAAAAATATCAGTATAGATCTTTGTATTTTGTCTATAAATTGGAAAGGGGTAAATTATTTGCAGTGTTTCCGTGATACTAACACAATTTGACTGAATTTGGAATATGGAATGTGAATAATACATTCATCACAGTCTCGAGCTGGACAGCACTTAAACTCAGATAATCCTTAAAATCATAACGTTTTGGACACCGGAAAATCTATATGTAAACATTAAGAAAGGGGAGAATTATAATATTTTTATCGAACTTTTCAGAAATTATTCGATAATAAATAACATTATTTTATATTGATGTTTTTAAACTTGTCATTGAATTAAAAAAATACAAGCGTATACGCAAACGTCCGCGCACGAAGGATAATTTCCCTTTGCCCCAGGCAAAAACCCCTGGGTAACAGGGAAAAGTATAAGTCGAAATGTGCGATTATTTGAAGTCATTTTCATGAATCGTTCTGTAATTAAACTGAACATATTTCCAAATAAATATATTTAAAATGCACAATTAATTAAACTTTAAATTTGATCCTCTTGTCGTCAGCGAAGCGAGAGATATATCTAATATAGAAACAGCTAACATTTTTCATTCGGAAAACTGAAGGATTACACGTTGCCTTGTATGTTTTGAATGTCTTCGTATAATCTTGTAGAACTGATGAGAATGTTTCATGTGTATAAATTGAGCTGGGATTAAGCCAAACTATGTGTAGATTTCAAAACATGAGAATATTTTGCAATAATAAAACTACTCTTGGCAAATTCTGACTAGAGGTAGTTCTTTACGAAAGAATGATAAAACAAAATTTATAACCTCTTTACAGATGTGGGAAATTAGATAAGAAATAAAATCAGCCGTTAGATTCAAGAAACATAAAGCCCTAGTGAATGATGGAATGGAAAAGTCCCATAGATATCACCATATATGGACAGGTACACATTATACTATTTTTTATATAGTCTAAATAAAATACATAAAGTCCGTCTGGAGACTATTAATGCTGAAGTTGATAGTTTTTAATTGAATGCAAATCTTTTTGATAAGTACGTCAAGTGAAAGAAAATACTTTGTACCATTTTTGCTTATTATTCATGTACACATTTTTTATATTCGTTTCTTAACATTATGCTTCACTTAATACACGACCTAAGAAACTATCACACTATAGGATTATTGAATAAGTTTGTGAGTAAATAAGAAATGCAGTTTATGAAGATATATAGCATTACTGATTGATTGTTTTTTAAAGGATTATCAACACTTTGTATGTTATATTAAGCCAGAAATATTTCAAATTTGTAAGAATTCTTTTTGCAGAAAATAATGATTTAGTGATTAAACGTTTTACTAATTAACCCATAGCTGGGGGAAGAAGAGGCGGATTCGTACTATTATCAAGGGTATTTGCGAATAAATGAATATAACGAATGCAACGGGAACTAGAACTCGTCTTTCCGAATAACGATCCTGAGTCATTATTTGTTATAATTCCCGCACACACAATATTACAGCACCTGTTATTTCCAAGCGGTCACCTATTAACGTACTGACCAGATTTGACGTTGCTTAACTACGGTAACAGAGGAGATATAAGGTAGATAAACGTGACCCTAAACATGTAGAAGGTAAGAGTGTAGTGAGCCTGTAAGTATTATCACGGGAGTCTATTCAAGAATGTAGTAGCTCTTGGCAATAAGCTGTCTTAAAGGAAATTCCTTCTTACAGCCGGGCATACGAAAGATGATGCGACTCTGTGTATATAGCCATGCGAGTTTTAACTGTAAAGTCCTTAGACTGGTAGAACTATGGAACATTCCTCTTTAGAACATCTTCCATGGAAGGAGTGACAGAGTAACTTTCCCCACAGTCTGTGGGGAAAGTGGTGTAGGGTAGAAAATAATTAATCAGCCAGGAAGCCGTGCCGTCGAATTGTGGGCAGAACATCAATATTTCTAACATGGTGTGGAGAACATATTATTCCTTTTACAAAATTGTACGATGAATTGGACAAAACAACTAGTTGGTCGGAATGAGGACCTCCTTAGTAGGCCTAGCATAGAAATAAATTCAACATGGGAGTCGTTGATAAGAAAGCAAGTAGATTACAACAAATTTTAAACAGCAGCAGCAGTCAAAACCTAACAGACGACAGCAGTCAAAAAATTTACAGGGATCAGCAGCAGTTTAAAACATGACATGCAGAAGACAAAAGCATAACATGCAAAAGCAGCAGAAGGAGCATTAATCAGCAAGTATGGTGAATTTGGTGGCATAATAATTGTGGGTTCAATCCTTGGGTCGGGCATTGTATACTTAGAATCAGTGGAAACGGGCGAACAATTACAGAATAATACTAATGTTATAATTACTATTTAATTAGGAAATGTGCCTTATTTTAATATTGTGTTAACTTTGAATATCATGCTGTTCCTCTATCTCTTGCCAATGAAGAAAATATCCAGTGTTTTTGTGTCTTCGTCTTAACTTTCTGTGATGAGGATTTATAATTATTTACATGCAAACTAGTGTTGTAATTATTGTCGCTATTATTGTAATGTTTAGGCCATTGGACGTTTCGACCTTCATCAGATTTATTTCAATCTGTGGCAAACAACATGAAAATTAGAACTGATTCAATTGTCTAATCAACAGGGTTAAAATGTTCTCACTGCACTGCGTATGTCGAGGGATAACTCGTCTATATATTTAGTACATTTCAGTTATTGCTAGCCTTCTTTCCACTGTGTTCAAGTACACAATACCAGGCGTAGAGATTGAACTCACAATTAATCTATGAAAAAAATTCACGAATCAAAGCTTTAGTCCACTAGGCTGTTTGTTGTCCATTGGGACAATTCTGCGTGGAATTTTACAAAATTATATACTAATGATTTGGGCATTAAAACAGCGGCTGGCAATGTATTTCACTTGACGAAAATAGCCTGATATATTGTGTCTCGTTATGCCAACGACGGTAACCCGAGAACTTAGATAATGATAGCAAGATATAGCTTCTTTTCAGATTCTAGTCTGCCTAAATTCACGCACAGCACGTCTCTTTAAAATCCTACTGCGTTTCTGCAGGAGGGAAATCTGTTCCATTAAAAGGACATAATCTCAATTGTGTAGATAAGCCGAACCCACTACTGTAGGTACCAGCTTGGCTTAAGATTGCGTAACTTAATAAGTTCCAACTGAGTGTATATTAGATCTATTTCATGATTATTTTGCAAGCTGATAAATTAAGTATTCATTGAATAAAATCCAGACTAACCAAGCTAAATGTGTACTCAGTAGACTTGAAGCAAAAGGAGTAAGGTATTTTGTGTACAAGACAATAAAAACAACATCGAAATTCAGAGATGGCGGATATCTTTTTGGCATCTTCGTTATCCGTCTTAACGTAGTGTGAAGAAGCGAATAAAAAAATAAACGCCTGATCTACTGGAGATAAGCAATCCTTCATATTTATTTTTGTCTGATATTCCATGTTAATATGTTATGGAATTTTCAGGAATAGATTGCAGACATTATAAACCCCAGGTGTATATCAGATTAATGTTATTTGTCTTATTAGTTATTTCTTTATAAAGAAATATTCGGCTGTCATTGACCGAGAACATTGCACTACTGTCGGTTGAAATTTATAAAATTCGCCTATCGCACGGTTCACACTACTTCCCTGTCTTTCAAACAGGAGTAGAGGATTATAAATTGTCTTCTGCCTAGGAATGGATTTTCGGTTCCTTCTAAAATCTTTTTCAAATCTATAATTCGACGGACGCCAAATGAATAGTGAAAATTTATTTAGTGTTTAATTCTTTTATTTCTTATACTATCCAATATATGTAGACGCTTCTCCATAGTCCTTCTATCCAGTATAAGGACAAGATTTTCGGTTCATTCTTTTCATTTTGTTTCAATGACAGTAACATCTTTAAACTTATTGGCATTATCGCCTTAATTCCGGGGAAACATACACACGCACACACATACATACATACATACATACATACATACATATATATATATATATATATATATATATATATATATATATATATATATATATATATATATATAAATATATATATGTATATATAAGACACTTACCCACAAATACAAAAAAAAACTTCATAGACAAATTTAACCAACACTAAACAAATCATAACTCCACACACATAAACACACACCATACACACGTAGTGGTCAAACACACTAGTTGGACTACATACAAACACAAACCCACATACTCCCACACATACACACCATAAAATATACATGCAGGTAATGTATAGATTTCTTTAAAATAATATAGTATAAAGTATATATGTCTGGAGAAGAAATATATGCACATATACTGTCAAAAACACACACACACAAGAAAGACCACACACGATCCGTACACACCATACGAAGCACGTGAATATATATATATATATATATATATATATATATATATATATATATATATATATATATATATATATATAAATAACTAGACTCGTTTTGAAAAACCCTCGAATTTTTGATTTGTTAATCAAATCAATTTCGAGGGAAAAAAAGGTTTTAAAAAAAAGAAAGAGCTACAAACATAAACTTCTGCCGACAAAAAATCGCACAGATGCAGGTCTGAAGCCCAAAGAAAAAAACCCGATACGAGTAACAACTAATTAACAAAAGAGCTCAATACAATCGTAGAGCAAACCTAGATACACCTAGTGAGCTAGACAAACCTACCTAGGTTTCACCGAAACGGATCGTCAGGGAAAGGTTGGAGCCAACCTTTCCCTGACGATCCGTTTAGGTGAAACCTAGGTAGGTTTGTCTAACTCACTAGGTGTATATATATATATATATATATATATATATATATATATATATATATATATATATATGTACGAACAAAAGCATACACAAAATACACAGAAATGTTGAAAAGTTTGAAATGATCCAGAGGATATAAATCAGCAAGATGAAAGTCATCATTCCTGCCTCATTACTCTGAACAATCCATAATTGTTTTCACCAGTCCAAGAATAATTTGGATTCCTACTACACACGAAAAACAATAATTTGATATTTAAAAAAAAACATAAGAAAAAAGTAATTCTTTTAAATAATATACGGAAATAAAAATATTCGCCTGATGAAGGTCTCTGGTAGCGAAACCCGTGTAGCATAATATATGGAAAATAAAGTAAAAGAATCCGTTTGTGTTCTTCTCCTTTGTCATTAATAAACACAAACACACATATATACACATATATATATATATATATATATATATATATATATATATATATATATATGGAGAGAGAAATACTGACAGATAGACATCGAGAGAGACTTACTAGATCTGCACAACGCACCCAAATATAAAAAGGAAAAACGCTCGTCCACGCTGGTAAATCTGTGCTCGGATAAATATATCGTCAGCAGCTCCGGCAACTGGGAGAGTAGGACACGCGTGGATAATACCACTCAGAAAACAGGTTCAGTCTGCTTAGTCTATGTGAAGAGATTATCGGAAAAAAATACAAAAGATCTGGGATCGATATAACATAAGGACGACCTTCAAAATTGGTTCAACATTTCGCAGACATCTCTTCAGAGTAAGATCCCCCCACCCCAGAGAGGAGAACATGACAAAGGACTGTGTATACGCCATCCTCTGCAGCTGCGGTAAGAAATATAAAGGAGAAACAGGCTTCTATCTTAAAGTAAGAAAGCAAGAACATCATAAAGCGAAAACACGATAAGAAATAGAAAAATCAGGTGTAGCTGACCATATACGAAAGGAAAAGGGAGATCACTGCCCCATGTGGGATGTGCTTGAAATAGTAGACAGAGAATATCACTGGAAAATATGAAAACTTAAGGAATCAGCACATATGCTATTCAACAAAAATCTCCTAAGCAGACCAAGCATAGAATTGCTTGCCTAATGTCTCGTTAATAAGGGAATTTTTTCTCATATTCTCTCACACTCATTAACCAATCGTGTCACAGCTGTTTTCTTACCTTTTTTGAGATGAAATGAGTAAATAAATATACAGTGTCCATTTGCAAAATCGTCATTGTAAACATGTCATATTAAGAAAAAAATACATTCTATTTCTAATAAACATATATGTATTGATACTTTTTAATATCTGAATAGTTTTTTTTTGCAATGTGGATTGACAATAATACAGATTTTGGCTATGTTTTTAAATATACAGCGTTGATATTTTGGAAAAAAATATTATCTTAATTTAAGATGAAATGGATCAATATATTTAATAATGACCAATTGTCTTTTCCGAAAGCACATACAAATACACGTGCTTGTTTGAATAAACCTGATTTTGTGTACGCACACACACGCACACACACGCACACACACACACAAACACACAAACATACACGGAGCTATCTATCCATCTAGATAGCTAGATAGATAGATAGATAGATAGATAGCTAGATAGATAGATAGACAGATAGATATGCGTAGTTGCAGACACGATTATTTGGGGGATTTCTGTCTCTTCTATTTGCAATAAATATTGATTTTCATTGCATAAATTTGAATCCATTACTTAAGAAATCAAAATAAAAGACATCGTCCATCAGCTTTTTTATTTTTTTACTTTCGCAACTCGACCTTGATTCTTCCTTCTTTATTTACATCCATTTTCCTATTCAATTCTGCCATATTTTCTTTTCGATGTAAATTCTATTTTGGTCCATTACAATTCTTTACCACTCCATAACTTGTCTCGTATCACTATAGGAGGGAATTTAAACTT
>CAHIKZ030003790.1:1250000-1255000 GCA_903632075.3 Acanthosepion pharaonis
GTTGGACCCTACGTTCTTACTTAAGTATTTATTTATCTAGTTCTTAAGGGTGCATGGCAGAGTGGATGAAGCCTTTGTTAGATCCGGTGACAGGACCCAAAAAGTGTGAGTTCAATATCCGGTTAAGGCAGTGGAGAACTTGAAGAGCGGAAGTAACATGCGATAACTGGCAACTGATATCCATTAAAACATGGCACGTGGAAATAGAACAGTCTACCCCAGTGAGCGAAATAAAGGGTTCAGTTCAACATTCCCAACACCTGAAGAAGGCCGGAGTGTACAACGATCAAAACGTTGTAATGAATATGGCGACAAAGATGAGGACAATAGTCCGAATAATGTAAATAGTGTACATAATACCTCATCTCAGAAATATAGATCGATACTAAAGGTTTACATTCTACACCTGGATTATAAGACGTCCCCTTACGTTTACTTTTAGGGGTTACGGTTAAAAGGTCGCATTGTACTTCATATACTAAATTAATTAATTCAAAAAAGTTATCAATGAACTTAACCTGCATCTGTATAAAAAAAAGTCACATATTGTCTTGTTGTGTCGCTTCTCGTCAACTTGTATATTTTTCTTTAGTTCTGATTTTAGTTACAATGTCTCTTGTCTCATTTTATGTCTCGTAGATTTCTCTTGTCAATGTTCACAGAAATGTTTCTTTTTATTCATTTCACTCCTGCTGTAGATTTTTTTAAAGTAATAATTCTTCCATCTTTGGATGTTACACAGCCTGGCATCAACATTGTTTTCAGTTCTGTTATTTTCTTGACATTTTCGAATATGCTCGCTGTAACTCTGTCTTTTACTTTTCTTTCTTCATCTTTGCGCATTTCCTATTTAGCCATTCCTCTCTAGCTTGCTTGCAAGTAACTCTGAAGACATTTTTTTTTATCCTTTTATATTCTCCACCATTTGTACTGACTACCTTTTCTTGATATTTCAATTTTCATTTGTCATCTACTATTTTTCTTAATCGTATTCGAATAATGACTTTATTATTATTATTTCTTTGCAGCTGTTACTTGTGCTTCCTTGGAGGTGTTTCACTTTGACTCCCGATATCTTCCAAGTTTCGTATTTCTTTAGAATTGTAACTACACATGGCTGACTGAAGATAGTGCATTTTCCCTTTCCCATTGCAGTTTTGACACTGCATAGAATTTCTAAATATTACACTTATTTCAAATTTAAATAGATGATGAGAAACTGAAGGAAACTGGTCCGTTCGTAAAAACAATATGGCAAATATCTTTATCTACTGTCTTCCTGATTGCTCTTTTCTCTTTCCCTCATTACTAATTTTTCTTTTCCTAATTACTGCACACCCTGCAATACATTGCCTGTTAGTGACTTTATTGTCTTTTTTGAGGTTATAGCAATAACAAAAATATGCATCGTGAGTATTTGTCTATGTTACCTATGTTATTCCTCTGGATGTTAGGCTGGTGAGATGGATAGAATATCTGAAACAGATGTCGGAGAGCCAATTCGTGAGTTTGATACTCACTGGGTGTTCCAAACTGTCTGCTTTGTGCTACATATAAGCTAAGTTTAGAAAAGTACATGGTGTTATTGTTAGCAGTCTTGTCTTGCTAGATCAATTACGACATTGTATTGAATTCGATCCCTACTGGGCGCCGCCATAAGCTGGCCTAGTGCCCCGCCTACGATACACTTAGAACGTCATCATTCACCTGCGAAAACATTATTGGAAAAATTATGAATCCATATCTTCTCTCCTCCCAGCTATCGGTTAAATAGCAGGAGCAACTCGTTTCTATAGACATGATTGTCAACCATTCTATAGATGTTGACTTGAAAATTATCATCCCCCCAACAGCGAAGTGCGGATTCAGTTGAAACCGTTGATAACTTTTCTCATCATTATCCAAATTGCTTTTCGTATCTTGGATTATACCATCGAACTGCATCGTAACTTTTGTAACTTTAAAACATGTATATTCAATGAAAAAACAAAATAAATGTGTGTCGTCGGAACATATTTGGAGGAGGAAAAGCAACTAATAGTCGGATCAAGATAAATAATTCATAGTGTATCTGTTATGATGTTGATTTGGGGTTAATAAAGACAAACGCCAAATAACACGTAACAATAAAAAGGGGTTTATTCGGTTGGTAAGTAGGTACAGAAATCACCTGAGTAGTCTAGATGGGTGGTAGGTTTCCTACACAAAAGTATCACGATTTTTGCCCTTGAGTAGCAACTGTTACTTGCTTACACTTAGTAATTGTGAGAAATGGCTAATATTTCTTTCAAACTTTGCTTGTTTCACCAGGGTAATGTCATTTAATTTAATTTACATATTCTCATTGAGAAAACACGTGAATGAGAAAATTCTCGTTCACCCAAAGTAGGAAGCGAACAACATATGATTCAAAAGTAGTATTTATTTATTTTTGGATTACACGAAAGTAACCACAAAAATTTAGCTCTTCTTCGTGATTTACACTTATACTGTAAATTACTTTCGCGAATCAGCCCCCGAATATAGTCTTCTATCATGTTTTCGTTATACGATCCTTGGTAGCCAGAATGTTGTAGAAATTATTGAAATATTTAAAAAACTTTTCGAATGTTCTTTAAACTTCACGAATGTTCTTGAAAATTCGCCTTAAGCAACTCAGAACTGAACCTGTTTGGAATTTAATGGAAAATAGTTTTATTTCAAAACATCGATGACCAGTTGCAATGTTTGAAGGGAATAATAATCATTTCCTTTGCTTTCTAAACTGAAGTAATTAAGAAATAATAATTACTGCGCAAATAAAAAAAAATTCAAATTCTTGTTAAAAACTTATTTAAAGATTATTTAAAAAATCGAAAAACAAATTGGAAAACTGCGTATTATCAGTAGTTTGAAATTTTTAATAACATATCTTCAGTTTCAAATCTGACATTTATAGAAAAAAGAAAAAGTGAAAGAAAGAATAGAAACAAAGGAAAGATAACTCTTCGAAAATAACATGGATCGATTTAGTGCATTATTTATATAATGAACAGGAAACGCACCTCCTCAAGCGGTAAAAAGTCAATACTTTTTTTTTATTCAGGAAATCGTCGTGCCGAGAGAAAGATCTGATTAACGATATTAAAAACGTAAAAGAAATAGTAACCAAAAATCCCTATATTTTGTGAGCAGACCTGCTTCTTATTCTTCTGCCGTATTTTTTTTTTTTTTTTTTAGATTAACAAACTGTTTTACAATCTGTTGTAAACTACTATAGAGCATGTTTCCTTTGGACTCACCGGTTGTTTATACCAAAATCCAAATGCGTCATAAGAAAGCCATGTTTTGTATTTCACCATCTTCTGTGCATTATTGTAACCATTTCTCTTCAACATTACTTATATTTAAAGATTAATTACAAATTCAATCAAGTTATGAATGTTTATATTTCCGATGGCACAATGCCGTCGAACAAGGAAGTTATTCGCACATGTTATTATCACATTCACTTGGTTGAAAAGCAAAACGTGACTACGTCTATTTTAACCTCCTCATGATTAATGTAATATTTACCATTCAATAAATGTTTCAGAAATCTGCAACGTTGATAATCCAGAGTAATAATGTAAAGATTAGAGGGTGCATGGAAATAAAATGCCCATATTCAAAGCCACATGTTTCCTGTGTATTGTAAAGATTCATATACTTTAATATAAGAATAACACATCTTTTTGATTGAACATTACGCTCCACATCTTCCTATTTTACTTGCTCTAAGCAACTTTTGACACTTCACAATATGTCTTTGTCTATATATTTTCATCTAGTCCTATAAACTCGGTACGTGTTTTAGTTTTTGTTTCCAATTACTCCCATCGACATTCAGTATATCATGTAAGTGTTCTTTCTTTCTTTCTTTGTGCCTTCAGGACGTAGGCCATCTTGACTCTCCACTTCCCCCTACCCCTTGTAGCTCTCAATAAGTATCGTCCCTTTGCTACTTCCGTAGGCCCTGTTCTGTCATACACTTGCTTAAACCCGCTAGGTTTCTCAAGCGTTGTTTTCCCTTGTCTCTTTGTCACTCTATTCGACCTGTGAGTATCAGATTCTCCAATCCCTACTTTGTCATTACGTGTCCCAGAAAATCAGCTGCCTCTTCCTGATGTTAATTATAAGCTTTCTCCTTGTTTGCATCCTTTCCAAAACCTCATCGTTGATCACACGCTCGGTCCTTGTTATCCTTACCACCCTTCTGTAGAACCATACCTCCGTTGCCCCGAGTCTATTCATGTTTGAGGAGACCGTCCAACATTCGCTGCCGTAAAGGAGGAAAGATATCAGGTAATCTTTACAATACTCAGCACTATTTACTTTGTTACCAAAAAAAAATCTTCCTGTCTCGTATTAATCTGCCTATGTTTTGGAATTCGTCTATTGTCATCACAATAAGTCTTCGGATCTAAGCATCGCACTTACCGTCCTCTGTGAAAACACGCTCCAGATATTTAAATTTCCGCGCCTACTCGATTTTGTTGCCGCCGACCTGCAAATAGCATTTCGGTCTCATCCTTTAACTGCTGACCATGCATTCTGTCTTCTTGTAGTTTATGCTTTGGCCCTTCTTCTTGCTCCCTTTCGCTAACTTCTGTAGGAGATTTTGCAATTTATTTTCCGTGTCTGCTATGAGTACTGTGTCATCAGCGTATCATATGTTGTCAAGATTGTCGCCGCTAATGACGAATCGCGCTAGGACTTCCAATTTTCTCAGAATTGCATCGCTTTATAGGTTGAATAAGTCCGGTGAGAAGTCACATACTGTCTCATTCTGGTTGTAAGAATATGTTTCCTTGTATTTCCACTTCTCCTAAGAATTTTCCTCGTTGTTCATATTTTTCGGGAGTTTCACATCACTATTATTTGAAGCTTTTTTTATAATATGATAAAATTGTAAGCATTAACTGTTGTATAGGAAATTCGATACTATGTATCTTATGTCATTGAGTTAATAATTATATTAA
>CAHIKZ030003790.1:1262500-1295000 GCA_903632075.3 Acanthosepion pharaonis
AATATTTGAAGAAATTTTTTACCAGCAATACATTTTTTAAAATAAAATAATACTTGTAATATATTGTCGATAGAAAAAATATTACAGAAGTTTTAATGAAACTTGATTTACAAAGTGATTTTGTTACAAAGAATATATTTTTATTCATAAGTAGTTATATATATATATATATATATATATATATATATATATATATATATATATATATATATATATATAATTTTGGAATTAAATAACCCTTAGAGGTTGATGTGCCTTAAAACAAAACAAATCAAGCCAATTGCATGTTTTATATATTTTCAATAATTTTACATGCTTATTCATTCAAAACCATTTAATTCTTTTGCAATGCTTTTAATTTTAGATCTAATATCTAATTTACGTATATTTTCTGGTATTATTTTTGCAAAATAAAATTGTTTTTTTTTTTTTTGCGTTAAGTATCTGAAAAGCGATTGCCTCTTCTCTGACAATAGTGCATCTTCAAACCAAAGAAGTTTATAATTACCTCCTTAGAAGATACTGTCTGAAACTAATCAGATTTATTACTAATGTTGTTCTATGGCAAGCAGTTTCGAGAAAGAGTGCTGACAACACAGGCCGACACGTTTCTAATTAAGGCTGGTTTAATCATTTACTGTCGACGAACGGTCAGTGCTGGCTGCTTTTTATTACTGCAAATGTCTCGTTTCGCCTATTGTCTGTGTTGAAGATCCAGCGTTTTATTGGTAGCTTTTATAGAGTTATTTCATCGCATCTTTTCAAAAGATTTATTGAAAAGCTATTTTATGCAATCCGACTAACTAGCAACACAGCAATTCAATAAACTGTTGCCATTCTTTGCTTGAAGAATTTTAGCCTGGCTTTTTCCCCTAGTTTTAAGTTCTTTTCGGTGTAACTTTGCAAGGGACATAGTCATAAAATAAGTCCAATAGGTTTTATTTTAGTTTAGTTTTGTCCACTCTGTCGCATTTCTCTCTTCATCCCGGACACTTTTCGATTTATGCTCAATTAATAAACAATTTATTGAAAGGCATACAAAGGAAAAAGCAGAAACAAAAGTGTCCTTTTCTCCTATTAGCGGCCATTCTTCATTTTTATGACGTCTTTGAATATAATCTATTTGGCTAGAGCGCACTGATTTTAGCCCACGTGTTATTGGAGCACACTGGAGATCTAGTTATCAAGACATGTATCGATTTGTTGACGACGGCTGACTGTTTTCAAATCATAACTACCCTTTTATAGATTTTAATTCAGCATAAAAATGGCCGCGATAAATGGATAATTTTGCATACGGTAATTCAAACGATCATATTATCTCGCAGTAGAAATAAGCCTGAAAAGATGCGCAGTATATCAACTTATATTCTTTCTCCGTTTGGTTTATTATAGCTGTCACTAGGGGAATAGAATCCGTTGCCTTTTTCATTTCATATACATTTTTGACTTATATATGATCAAAGTATTTACTACATTATTTATAGCCGGATATATGCCTTCATACTTTTGAGAAATGTTGAGACCTCGGGCCTTTCTGAAGGTACTTTATGATCCGGGTAACGTTCAGGAAATTTTAAAATTGAGTTTGTATTTAATATACGCGGATAGATTTTAAATAGTTTTGTTTCGTGTATTCGATGTAATAGTAATTGCGAGTTCAATCCTTCGAACGGGCAGTGCAGGCAGAGATCCTGTAGAAACAGGGCGAGTAATAAATGACAAGCGGAAATATTACTTGGCTTCCCTCTGTCTTTTCTACAAATATTTTCATGACAACGACCTTTTTGTTTGACTGGTGGCTCGACTAGATGAATTTATCTGCGCTAGTAGATTGGCATCTACGTCCCAACATTTTATTGTTTAAATAGCTACATACAACCGCCACATCTACTTCAACATTGTGTTTTTCAGCACTTCTCAGCTCTCAAACTCCCTTTCGTTTCCTTACTTCCTTAATAATTACAATATTCAAACTTTTAAATGGAACTTCAAGAGCCTTCTTCTGTCTTTTTGAATATTATTCATTGTTTGTCCTTTCCTCAATCTTCCCTTATCTCAGTCTTCTCTTCCAAATTAATTCTCTGTAATCCCCTTCATATTGGTGGTATTATCGTCTGGCTGGGTGGGCGAATGAATACAATCAAAATTAAGGAAAAAGATATGGGAAACGGAATGAGATAATAATTAAACCCAAGGAAGGCGATAATATCACTAAGGAGCAAGTTATTACTGAGATTGAATAAGAATGATTTGTTGTTAGGGGAAAGCACAGTAAAAGAACTGGAATTCATGAATTATGGAAATAGCTACTGAATTGCATTTCAATTATATATATATATATATATATATATATATATATATATATATATATACACACATATCTATGTATCTATCTATCTATCTCTATGTATATATATATATATATATATATATATATATATATATATATATAAAAATATTAAGGCAGCATATGATTTACATACAAAGAAATAACCACGCATTGAATCTATGATTGATTCTATGTGTGATTATTTCTTTGTATATATATATATATATATATATATATATATATATATAGGTAATAATCCGTTGGTAAATCATCCAAGTGAATCCTAATAATATAAAATATTAAAACTGATCAAGAAAAAGAGCTCAATGTATTTATTATAACAGACCATATAAATGACCTAAAATAAAAATCCAAAGTTACCTCATTCCAATGTGGGTTACTTGTAGACTTTGTCATCTCAGAGATATGAAGAAACAAATGTTTTATTCATCTTTCCGAGTTTACAGTAAGTCTTATGTGTAGAAATAGCTATTCGAATGAGGTAACTTATAATTTTATTCTATGTAATATATATATATATATATATATATATATATATATATATATATACATACATATATATATATATATATATACGTGTGTATAGTGTAGATAGATAGACAGTAGATAGATAGATAGATAGATAGATAGATAACAATCACAACGCTGAATATATTTTAAACGAATATATGTATTAAATATTATCATGAAAGATGAATTTAACATCACGTATGAAGACAAGTTTTGAAAAAGAAAAGAGGGTAAGTAATTTTGGGCAACTATCCAAACGACGCATCTTTGTCTGTTCAAATTTATTCTCTTTGCGCAAATGTTTCACCTTTCAATCACCAAATATAAAAGACAAATAGACCAGAAAATTACTTATAGACGTTTGTTCTAAGAACATCTGTAATATTTTTTCATAGTTTGTCATTGTTGCTGAGGTTACGCTCTTCTCCATTTCGCATTTTCTCAGCCCAACATCGAAATTTCAAAAAGGCACGTTTGCATTCATTACTGATTAGGAGTTCTTGTCTTGTAAATGTCATGTTAATATTTCACCTGCTTCTGATGTTTTGTATTCCAATTTAATTCAATACAATGATGTTGTCACGTTTTGTCACAAGATGACGCTGAAAACATGTAATAAAATGAACATATGAAATAAGAAAATTATATGAGACGTTTTGTCTCTAGAGACATTTAGTTATATGCACTTATATATATATATGTGTGTGTGTGTGTGTATATATATAGATATAGATATATATATATATATGTAAGAATAAATTGAAATTAAAATGTATATCTTTATATATATATAGAGAGAGATATATAGATATATATATATGTGTATGTAAGAATAAATTGAAATTAAAATGTATATATTTATATATATGTAAAAAGATAATTTATATATATATATATATGTCTCTCTCTCTCTCTCTCTCTCTCTCTATATATATATATATATATATATATATATATATATACATATATAAATATATATCATTCTCTTCGTGTTTCAAAATCTATGTAATAAATGTCATCAATCTTATTGCCCTTATTGCTATCATTTTGTTTTCTTTTTACTCTGCAAATTTCATTAACCACCTTATTGAATTTATGCACACATACACACACACATATCAACTGATTGTTTGATTTATTGGTTGACTTAAATCCCTTATGGTAAATCAATGGTAAATAATATAAAAATATTTCATTAAAATTTTCAATAATATTTAGAGCTTAAATAAACATCAATAGAAGCTTTTTAATCTATGAATAGCTCGGTAAATTACGTTTCACCTTGCCAGGGTTCGTCAGGTTAGATTATACATTTATCATGGTGAATTTGTCGTATACTCCGAGTTTAATTATATACTTAATCTCAATTTCTGATACATACTTCATTAATACCTACATATCTGCATGCACGCGCATACGTAGACACACGTAGACACACACACACACACACACACACACACACACACACACACATATATATATATATATATATATATATATATATATATATATATATATATATATATATATATATAGTTTTAATGTATGCTATACTTATGGGATAATGTATTCAATAACGGAGATAGAGCGTATGGAAATATAAAAGGGAGCATTGAAGTCAACACTCATTTTATATTTATATTTATATTTATATATGCACACGGATTCAGACTTCTCGTTGTCATTTTTACCAATATAAAATTCTTAGTGTGTACGCATTCTTATATTATTTACCATTACCCATTCGAGAAGAATTGGGTAATAGTAAAATAGGCCATTTTCTTCTTGACAGAACTTTCAAAAATTTCCCCCTCCTTTAATTGCTATTAGTTTTTTCAAATTTTATTTTCGGTATCGATTTTGTTTTTCCATGTTTGATTTTTTAGATGACTTAACTTTAGTGATGTTTTATTATTGTTGTATCTTGTTCTCTGATGTCAACGAACACTTTTTGCCACTTTTGCAATGTCAACAAATACTTGATGTCACTTTCTTAATTCTCGTTGTAGTAGAGACTTGTAATCGCAGATGCAACTATAGTAACGCCATTAAACAATACTGGTGTCAGTTAACTTGGAATATACCTCGAACTTGCTCGATATTACTAGCTCAAAAAGCAACCACCGAATAATAATCCGTATTGTAATCAGTATAAAAAAATAGTATAGAGAATAGTATATTGATAGAGGATAGTGTAGGGAGAGTGATTCATGTAGTCAGAGAGGATAGAATAGAAATAATGATCTGTAAAGTAATAGAGGATAGGCTAGAAATGGCGATCCTTTAGACACCACGCTAATTCCCATATATGTGTTTCCTCTATCGTCACGTGATCTACTTTATTCAATAAGAGGATCACCTGTATTTGTACACTGGCGATCTCTGTTCAAACTGAAGTGTCGACAGCGACAACATTTTTCCTATATAACAATTTTTTTTTAAATATGTACTCTGTAGATACAATATAGTTTATGGTAGGCAGTCCTCCACATTCATTATCTGCTGTATAAATGATATTGCTAAGGATTTTACTTTTTAAAATGTTATGTTATATATTTAGATGTCAGTGTGTATGTATGTCATTACATTTCAAAATTTGACCGAATAAACACACATACAGTGCTGTTCGATAAAAGTGACTCACCTGATTTTTTTCGCCTATTGTTTTTGGGGTCAAACTAATTTTTAATCTTACTAATATAAAGGCCCCTTCCCGACCACCTAGTAAAAAAGTTTACTCACCCTAAGGTATTCTATTGATAATTATAATTTTTTATATAAATGAGATGAGGGAAAAACTCTGCAAAAAAAAGTGACTCACTTATTTCCTGCAACTAGTAATCAATGGAAACATAATCAAACAGCTTTAATTAAAGAATAATAGAGGTATACTTTATTTATAATAGGTAATATAGTTCGAAATATTTAATAATCTATGGGTCCTCCTTTATTTTGAATAACCTTTTCAACCCTTTTTGGCATTGACTTGATTAGGTTCTGGCAAATCTCATCTCCAAGCATTGAATTCCATTCGGATATGAAATTCACAATCAAATCCTCTTTGTTGTTCAACTGCTTTCTCGAAAGCCTGTACTTTATAATGCTCCATAAGATTTCTATGAGGTTGAGGTCATGAGTTTAGGGCGGCCATGTTATAACACACACCTGCTTCTCATCAAAGTATTCCTTCATCAATTTTGATTTGTGACAGCGAGCATTATCCTGCATAAAAATGAGATTGGTGGGGTCGATTTGCACCCTTTCAGCAGAAGGGAGCAGACAAGTCTCTAAAATTATCTTGTACTGCTCGCTCCTGAGTCTCTTTTCAATAGATTTTAAGAAACCAGTTCCATGAAAAGAAAATCATCCCCGGAACATTATACTGAACGGATGCTTGACAGTAGTTACTGCTAAATTCAAAGAGCTTTCAAATCTTCTTCGGATTTTAGATCGCTTATCCTTTGAATTTAGCTCAACTTTCGTTTCATCGGAGAAGAGAAAATTTATTAAAAAAAAATCAGGTGAGTCACTTTTATCGAACAGCACTGTATGTCTCCCATATATCTTTCTTCTGATTCGGTCAAATATAAGCGTGGAGATATTTACTACGGTTATAAAATGTCGAATATTTCCCCGATAGACACATGATTGCGCTTTAACCGCGTATCTGAAACATTCACTATTTTCCTACCTTTTCATTTGTCCTGCTCCTCGACTTTAAAGATAAATACGTGATATTCCCATGAACAACATTTGGGCAATATTCCAATTTTTGGAGTAGTTTTCGGAACTCCATATTCTTATTTTCAAATAAATGTAAACAAACTACGGAGATCGGTTGCGTATACGAAGAAAGATTATGTCGAATTAAGATGTCGAATAGAGATAAAGTAATTTGATTATTTCTAAATTCTTATAATTTAACGTACGTATGACATTGAAGATAAAGGCCGAAGCCCAAAAGGACTTTTCAGAATCTAGTCTAAAGCCCATCCGAAGGGTGTATTCTAAATTAGTTTCAAGGATGATATGTTAATAATTGTTATTTCTGCCGATAACATTTTTTCTGTGGAATGTATTTCAAATCTATCACGCCTCTCCGTTTTTTTTTAACTCTAAATAACTTGTAGCACGTATACATTGCTATTTTACTTTCTTGCAGTCTATTAAAATTCACCAGATATATTACCCACTGCTTTCCTTACGTCTATTCAAGGTGCACTCTAATTCTGAAATTCATTACTTTCTCAACGATTCTCACAAATTGTTAGCAATTTTTAGATAATTTCTATTATCGTTAAAATGTCCTAAATTGTCACAGGTACACACGTTACTGTCAACATTCTTCGATAGAACCAAATAGGTCTGAAGGGAAATCTATTCAACTTTAATGAGATTGTTCAAATTTCACACTGATATAAATAAAAGAATAGCACATACACATACACAGAGAGAGAGAGAGAGATAGAGAGAGAGAGAAACACACACACACACACACGAAGACAGAAGTCATTCCTGTTAGCCAAAAAGAAAACCAATATTTAAATTACAAATAGAAGGTATCAAAATCGAACAATTACATCAATTCATATATCGCGGATTTTTTTTTTCAGTGGACACACACTGCGACACTGAAATCTGTTTTCGCTTTAGGACAGCAAAATAGGACTAACAAAAGCTAATGAAACTATTAAGAAACCTGATAAATTCGTTAGAATTAGAAAAAAAATCTAAAGTACTGAAGTGTTACGTAATATCAATTCTCGTATATTGCAGTGAATGCTTGAGAATATATTCATACATGAAGGAGATACTTGAAGCAATAGTTATGTGCTTCTCGAGAAGGATACTGTGGCTACTATGAATTGAAAATATTCTTTGGTTTGGTTTGTTTTACGGTATATCAACCTCATTGTGTTATTTAATGCCGACAAGAAATTTATTGCTGGTAATATTTTTCTAAAATATATAGCTGGTAATATTTATTTCGAAATATTTATGGCTGGGAATATTTTTTCCTTCAAAAATATATTGCTGGTATTATTTTTTTCCAGATTTTCAGGGCTGGTAATATATTTTCTTCAAAAATATATTGCTGGTAATATTTTTTTCCAAACTTTTAGGGCTGGTAATATTTTTTCCTTCAAAGAAATATTGCTGGTAATATTTATTTTCAAAATTTCTGGCTGGTAATATTTTTTCCATCAAAAATATATTGCTGGTAATTTTTTTTTTTTTCAAAATTTTAGGGCTGGTAATATTTTTTTCTTCAAAAATATATTGCTGATAATATTTTTTCCCAAAATTTCATTGCTGGTAATATTTGTTTTTGACAAAAATATTTTGCTGGTATTAAAACTTATTTTTACACTTTCGGAGTGTTTTGACACAAGTTTTCCCTACCTATTTGCCCATAGCTGGGACCCTAACAGGTGCTACCAACCCCGGGTCAGAGTGGACTATGGAACACCAGCAATTAAGTGGTGGTTCCACGTTCCTCAAAACCTCCTGATCAGTAGCCTTGCTGTTGGGTGTAGTTTATCGTCTTACTCAGGATGTGAACATTTTGTGAAAACCTTCAAAGTTTTAAAGAAAATGGAAAGAAAACAACACGGGCATATATATTTAGTTCCAGGAAAAGATAATTGACATTTACGGAATATATAATGATGAAAGAGTGTTTGGAAAATTTGACACTCACAGGACAGATTGAATTCAAGTGGTGGGAGGGGGAGAAAAAACTGCATGCCCTTCGTAACAAGCTTGAGTAAATGGGTAGTAGATCCGGATTTAGGAGAGATAACAGAAAAAAAATCATTTATAAATAAGAAAGAACAGGAAGTTGTCGACTCTCATTATCGGCCACTTTCTGATGGGACATTGTACAGAGAAGATATATTGGTAAGCATGGAACTTCCTGCCCGCCAAACAAGCATAATGTCAAAAGAACAGTTTTTACATTGACATCGCTATTATTTAAACTACCTTTCCGGCAATATATGTTGATTTAAAAAGCGATGATTAGAATTGTAATAAAAACATACACATTTGGTTAATGTGAATATGAAACATAAATATTAAACAGTATTTATTTATTAGATCAGACATGTCATGACGGCATGGCATGTCTGATCGTGAATGCGTAATGAGGTTCACGTTGCATTCTCAGAACGCGAGGTTAGCCGTTTTTCGGAATTTTCGTAAATTTAATTTCGCCGTTACACATTTGAGTTTATCTACAACACTTGTATATCGTTATAATGGGGCCTGACATCAGTGAGGGGGGCCGGTGTGCAACTGAAACCGTTGAGAGGAAGGCCCCGAAACGGTGCACATTCTCTCCTGATGACGCCAGTTTAAAGTTCGAGAGGAACACATCAAAATTCAGTGAAATCATATGCCGTAGAGAAGCTCGGTGGAAGTGTCATTGGCATGAGGAGCATTATAGATTCAGCTCGCTTCAGGTGAGTTTCAATTACTTTCCAGTAATTAAAATAATAGCGGTGTCAAAGGAAAAAAAACATCTATTTGACACTCCGGTTTTGCCTACACGAATGTTTAATTTTGCCAATATATCGTTGTTTAATATCTCCTCAGATTGAATGTGGGCATCGTGAATACATTTTTCCGGATAATTTCCGACTTCAAAAGGGCTGCTTTCTCTGTTCAATGCTTGGCCAGGTCAGTGTAGATATACATTCCGTAGAAACAGGTTAATCATTAAAAGACTATTTTAAACGTGACTTCCTTCTGCCTTTCTAGAAATATTGTCATGGCAATTGATTGGACATGCTTCTTTTCACTGTTTTTTTTTTTTTTTTTTTTTTTTTTTGTTGAGATAGCTAAATTCAACCGCTATTTCTACGCCAACAGTTTCATTTTTCACCCTTCTCGGCTGTTAAACAACCTTCCGTTTACTTACTTCCCTGATAACTACAATCTTTAAAAGTTTAAATGCAACATCATTCGCCATCTTCTGTCTTTTTGAATCCCGTTCATCATTTGTTCGTTCCTCAATCCAAAATGTTCTAGGTCTGATTCTTCACTTTCACACCTCGCTGCATTAAGTGCATTAACACTTTGATTAGGGTTAAAGGATTAAAACAATATTTAAAAAAAAACAAAGCATTAAATAATCATTACACTAAACATTATCATTTTAATATCAACAAGAATCTCTGAAAGTTAATATAAAACATGTTTTCATTAAAATCTACATATACAGTGTACATTAGACGTATTTATTTAAACAGTTAAGAGTAAATTGACAATTGCAAATACTGTTTGGAGACAACACGAATCCTAAGATTATCAGTGAAAAATCAATATTTAATTGCAAAAGATTTAATAAAAAATCAATGATCGGAATATTCCTAGAAATCTGTATAATCGTTTCCTTTCTTCACTATCCTGGTATTTTATATTTAAATAAGAGCAATTGTGTCCGTTCTTTGAAAGATCCTTAGATGCTTTCATAGCTATATTTGTTGGAGAATAGCTTTTCTGGTAATTTCTTCTTCATTCGTCTTGTACAAATCGAATTTGGTATCCAAACACGCTATCGTCCGCCAGCCAGTCTGTCGTCACTCCTAAATGTCAATATTTTATACAAATTTTATTTTCCATTTATATTTTATCCTGTAAGTTTCTCTCTCATCTAGTTCGATAATTGAAGCAAAAATGAAAAATAAAATAATTATTGTTTTTTGTTTACTTTATAGACAGAACAAGTGAATCGCTAACCTGATAGGCAACGTTTCTCAGTGAGAATATCTTTAGGTTTTAGATTGCAGGTTTACAAAAGATAGAAGATGTACAAAGAGAGATAAAACAATGAAACCAATCGACAGAAAATATTTACAACAAATAAATACAAACTACATTTTGATATTAAATTGCTTTGGTCATGTTTTTTAAAGATATATAGTTACATTTCTGTACGGGGTTTTATTCAAAACATTTTCAATGAAAATGCTACAAATGACAAAATATTATTTGTTTTACTGAACGCTTCAATTCAATCCGGGTAAAATTTTCTGGGACAAGTATTAATTACATTTGCTCGTTTTAAGAGGCAAGCAGTTTTTTTTTTCTGTGTTATCAGCATAACACAAAGAAAATAATATCTTTCATTGATACAAATAAACAAAAATCCTTGGAATTTTATAACCAGCCTTCTGTTGATTGATTAAATGTAGATGTCGCAATTCAATTTACAAATTCGTCATACATTTGTCTCCAAGGAGAAATAAGAAAACTTTATAATTGTAAGATTTTTGAAGTTTGTGGGGGACTCAGATTATAAAACCTGTAGCGACCATTTACTCACAGATGCAAAGTAGGCAAATAAATTAATTTTAGTAGTGATTTGTGGAAGCAATTAAATTAATTTCGAAGCATATGAGATGTATGAACTTTGCTAAAAGCAGTCGGCCTTTGACTTATGATAAGAGGGTTACTTGCACTAGAGTAGATAAATACATACATATGTATGTATGTATGTATGTATGTATATATTTTTTATATATATATATATATATATATATATATATATATACAGAGAGAGAGAGAGAGAGAGAGAGAGGGAGGAAGGGAGATAAATAGATAGAGATATAAAGTGACTAACAGTGATATATAGATAGATGTGTACAGAGTGATATAGATACTAGATGTGTACAGACTGATATAGATAGATACATAGATAATATTTAAATGTGCGTAGAGTGAGTCCGTCGGGTTATTTTTAAGATCAAGTCGATTCTTCTTCAATCACATCAAGTTAATGTCTTACATGAAAAAAAAAATTCTACAGTTATCACAATTTACGTCGCAGACGTGTCTCTCTTTAAGTAGAAAGTGAGAACGAGAATAAAAGAGAATTAAAAAAAATCACCAATTCCCGAATTCAATAGAAATTGATCGCAGTGTTATACAAACACTCATGTCAATCACTTTTGGAAAAGCTTAATAACACAATTGTTCAGTCACAGTGTTAACTTGTGATACGACAATATATATATATATATATATATATATATATATATATATATATATATATATATATGCGTGTGTCCATGTATGTGCCTGTATGTGATAAACATAGATATGCGAAAGGAATTCGACCAAGAAAGTTTTATTAAAGGAAGCATAATAAAACGGTATATTTAATCAATTTTATTCATTTTCCAATTTCCCAATAAGATATTGTTCTTCCTGGTTCAAAATTAATAATAACCTCTCTGAAGTCAACCTTTTTTTCCTGCTTTGTTTAAATTCTTTCGACAATCTCGGTTATTATAATGAAGTACTCGTCGGTATATACATATATATATATATATATATATATATATATATATATATATATATATATATATATACACACACACACATATATATATATACATACACACACATATATATACACACACACACATATATATATATATATATATGTGTGTGTGTGTGTGTGTATGTATGTATGTATGTATGTATATAAAGTAAGTAAAGTAGACAATATGGTCAATAAAACAAAGCCAAATGAAAGGGTACCCATGAAATCAGTACGAAAAACATTTATTAATATTAACCAGATGAATAAAATGAAGCACGGCAAATGGGATTCCATGTTCGGAATTTTCGAACATTCCTGTGTTTTTCATCAGCGAATGAGAGAAATGTACAGAGGGACGGTGAAAACTATACAACATTAGGTTCTTGAGATGGGCAGAATCCGCGAGAAGGTGGTATTATTAGAAAATTCCATAACCTGTTTGATTTCTCAATGTGCGAAACTTAATAAGAAAATTAACCACATATTTTAAAATTGTGATTGGTGGTGGGTGGTCGGCGAGTGAGATGTTGAATATAGGGGAAGAATGTTTGCAAGTCCAGGGGTAGGGATGGTATTAATGTTGAAAGATTTTGCCTTTGTGAGTTCGGATCTGTTTAAGAACATAGATAAATTGAAATAAAAGTTAAATTAAAGAGAAAAAGTAAATAAGATAAAGAGGAAGGAAATGCACACGAAAGGGATAAAGAATTCTTTTTTAGCAAAATCATTATTAGACAATGGAGGGTGCGGGAAAAAAAAACTGATAAAAATGGAAAAATAAAATAAAAATAATACTAAAAATAAAGATAAATATATTTTTTCTAACTATACACACACACACACACATATACATATATATATATATATATATATATATATATATATATATATATATATATATATATATATATATATATATATATATATGCGCATAAAGTGATGAAATTTTTATTTACTAATTTGCAGGATTTTTTTATTACTTAAAATAGTGTTTAATTAATTAAAATATATATTTGATGTGTATATGCCTATGTACGTATCTTTGTATATGTGGGTGGGTAAGCACCTGTGTTTGCACGCGTACGCATGCGCACACACGCGTGCATATGCACGCATATGTGTGTGCGTTTGTGCGTGCGCACGTGTGTGTGTGTGTGTGTGTGTGTGTGTGTGTGTGTGTGTGTGTGTGTGTGTGTGTGTGTGTGTGTGTCTGTGCACATGCGCGTACGTGTGTGCGTGTGTGTGTGTGCGTGTGTGTGTGTGTAATTGTGCGAATTTTTTTGACAGAAATTGAACAGCTAATTTAATATATTCCGATATACTTGCCACTGCCCACGATCCCTGACGGTAAAACTTATAACTTTTTTTCAAACACGGTGACCTAATGTTCTGCTCAACATTAAGAGACAAATATAGATTATATCAGTAAATATTAAAATATTTTCTTTACAAGTGAATATATAATCTTTGTATTTAAATTTCAAGATTCCTATTTTACAATGAGCATGTCAAATTGCTACCATTCTGAAGATTGTACGTCACACGAATTTACTTAAATGAAAGGTTCTATTTTTATAGGCTTAATCCAACTCCTTTGAAGCCCGGGATTTTAATGTTCTTTCTTTCCTCAGAGTTTTTTCAGTTTCTGACAGTCCCAGTAATTCGTTGCATCTTAGTTAATTTATCTCTTTTCTCCTTATCAAAGCATTAAATATATCATTCTGTATCGTTAGACAAAGCATAAAGTCATTAATTCAATACGATTTCAACTCATCAAAATATACTCGAAGATCTTTACAGTTTATTGATATAATTATTCAAAAGATAATTATTCAACTAATATTAATCTGTAGATATTACATAAAATAAAACAACCATTTTATTTCATATCATAAAACATGTCACTGCAATATAATCTATTTTTTTATAATTCAGAATATATGCACAATTAGTTATTAAAAATAAATTTCTAAATTCTCTATCCAGTGCATCAAATTATACATTCTCAATATTTTGTGCTGTGTTCTATTAAGACCAAATGTATAAACTGACAAATTTCTTTTCTTAAACAATTCCTTGTGTAAAATCTCTCACAATATTTTCTTACCAATACAGAGTGTACTATTGAAAGTTAATTTCTTATAACAAAGTACGTTTTATTACCGATTTCTTTTTTTCATAATTTTGACTATGGATTTCTTTTTGATTTTTCAGGTAAGTCGTCTTTGATATCTAACTTTATGGGACTTTTTCCCGGTAAGATAAAATTAAATTATTTTTCTTCGTCTATGAAACATGAGGTCTGATGATACTTGAAGGAAAGTGTAAAATTGATTTAATTATAATGAAAGAAATTTCTGCAGTATTTTTTATTACGATTTAGTGAAACTTTTTTATTGTATTTTGACTAATACAGAAAATCTTGTTAATGCATATTTCGTTCGTATTTAAAATTAGGAATGGGAAAGTTTATTTTTTTTTTTGCGGGGGGGTATCAATATCTTAATTATTCATTTTCAGCTTTAATTCTTTTGCTTTTGTAAAAAAAAATAAGGGTTCAGTTCGACATTATTTTGCTTTAGTACAAATTTAAGGGTTCATTTCGACATTCCAACCACTTGAAGAAGGCCGGAACGTACAACGGCTGAAACATTGTGATAAATACGGCAACAAAGATGAGGATGATATTCCGAAGAATGTAAATAGTGTAATAATACATCCTGTCATAAATATAGACAGTTATATTCTAAATATTCCTTTTCTCAAACGTCCCGCCCGTGGAAATCTCTCCCGGGGTCTTGCTTATCTGCCACCTATAATCTTCCAAAATTTACATGCAACACCAATCGCCGTCATCTCTCTTCCTGAATCCTGTTCTTTTATTATCCTTTCTCCTCACTAAAATCTTCTCTTTCTCCTTCACTCCGTGTAATACTTTGTGGCTTAGTGGCATTATCGCCTTGCTTGGTGGTGAAATGATTAGAAAGAAATATATAACCATAAGTAGAACCACGTGAAATACGCCTATTGCGTTCACTTTTGAAGAAATGCTCTTAGGAAAATCCATAAATCCAAGCCCCACAGTCTAAGAGAAAAGAATAACAGTGAATTTAAAAACTTGAAGCAGGGTCGTTAAACAACTTCACTGTCATATCTATGAAATCGACCAATGAAATTCAGAGCTAAGAAGGAAACGTAATGTATGGTGATCTATGTTTGCACACGTCCGTGTGGAATATGGCAATTATTTTTTTTTAATGTAACATTAGACTTTGCCTTCTGGAGATTGTGTGCATTACTTATAAAACTTTTTTGAAATCTTACTTATTTATAAGTGTACTCAAGTTTCCTTCGTGTTTATAGAAAAAGTGTTATATCTACAAAAAACGCACACGCTGAAATATGCTTACTTTCCCCCCTTACTTTTAGAAATAGCCAAAAAAAAAAACCAAAAAAAAACGATATTTGATCAACTTTTTTCCATCTGGCAATATTTAGCAAACTACTTGACTCGACACCTATGGACTAATTTCCATTTACATTAGCTGTCTAACGCTTTAAGGCAAACAACTCTTGCCTCACAAATGGTCTATTTTTTCTCTTTCTATCACATTAAATGCACCATCTCTTTAGGATTCGACCGACTATAGCTGTCCACATTTTTCTCTATATGGTTGCTTGAACCAAATTCTTCTTGTGGTATCTGTTGTGCAATTCATCAACTCTTCGTTTTTGTTGATAATATCCAAATGTTTCAGCATTAAGCAACCTGATTGTTGGTCTGTTTTACGTCTTGTTACAAATTCTTCATGTGTTAGATTCCCTGTCCATGGTATTCGCATTATACCCAAAAGATCCAATCTCGTTTGTTTCAATGTTTAATGTGAAATGAAATTCTCAACTTATTAATACTATAGGAGATGATACATATTGCATAAAAACCAAGAATATTTTTATATGTATCTTAAATTTGTTGTCTTTCCTATAAAAAAATTGGAGAATTTCTAAAGGGTATATATTTCTTATTCTTTCTTTAAAAACAAACAGCAACATATTTACACTATTGACATCATTCGGACTATTGTCCTCATTTTATTGCCACATTCACGACGTTCACAAGGTTTCGTACATTGTACGCTCCGATCTCCTTCAAGTGATATAACTTGGAATTTTGATCTAAATTCTTTATTTAGACCCCATGATTTGGATGAGTAATTCAAAAGGTGACTTGGAACAAAGAGTTGTGAATCTAATATCTAATACCTGGCCATAGCAGAGGGAACAACACCATGGAGAGTTGAGTTATTAAAGGGAATTAACTAATAGTAAGCCATGTCCCGTGGAAATAAAACAATCTACTCCCGAGGACTAAATAAACAATTCGGTTCGAAATTTCTGAAGAAGATCTGAGCGTACAAAAGCCGAAAGTATGTGAATATAATAATAAAGATGAGGACAACTTTTCGAAGAATGCAGGTAGGTTAAATAGTTAAAATACCTAATCTCAGAAATATAGACATAAAATTCGCAACATATTTGGCTAGTTTCAGTAAATGGCAAAACAATTATCACAATCAAAGAAGGAATTACATTTAACAAAAGACGAAAACTTAAGCAACTTGAGCAATCAACGGACATAACATACACTGAAAGAGAAAGATGTTGAGTTAAAATAAAGCTTAATATTAAGCTTTTTCTTACTCTTCTTTCGACTAACTTGTCGGCGAGCTGCTTAAACTGTATAAATAATAAGTACAATTTATCCTTTACGCTTTCCACTCGGTCAGTCTTTCTGTAGTCTGTTATAACAAAACCCAGAATATTTTTTTCATCTGTTTAATGTTGATAACGTCGTTATGTATCTCAAATTCTCAAACATTCCTTTTTTTACAGCACGGTATATTCCGCCTTGTTACCTACCAGCTATACAAATCCACATCTCAATACAGCAATGGATTACAATATTCAATTGTAATTGCAACAATTTTTTAAAATTCTGACTTTAAATTGTAAGATTTACCTAAGTTAACATACCTCCATATCGTATAATTCATACGTTCACTAATGCGCCTGGTATCATAGTAAACTTAGGACATGTATTGTATTGGGAAAGTAGTAATTTTTCTCAGGTATGATGATATTTGAAAATGTCAGGAGCTCAGATTTATATTTTCACAAGATTCTATAGAGGCACTCCCGATAATTTTTATTCGAATTTTCTTTCGAAGTAAGTTATCTTCATTTTAAAAAATATGAAGAATTACTACTTTCCAAAGCCAATATACATTACTATAAAAATGTCAAGCAATTAAAGGAAAATGCTAAAGTTAATAACCTCATGTTATTTAAAATTTATAACTCATAAATTAATACACATTTAACATAATTTAAATAGTAATTTTCATTAGAAATAAATTATATTTCGTTTATCAGAAATTGAATTGTGTCACTTCGCTTCCTCCATATATTGCCTGACTTCTCGGTGAACCCTAATGAATATTTATGAGCGTTCCAAGATCTAACAAGCAATAACTTTATTTCTTTTGTATATAAATACTTGTTACAAAATAAAATCTCTGCATTTACATTGATTAAATCCCTTTGAGGACGAAACGGTTCGGCTAAGATATTTTTTTTTCTTTTGCCGTTTTTCACATCGTCATTTACAGATATATTCGATTTGAAAATTATATATATATATATATATATATGGATCGGAATCCAACAGAAAGGAAACCTAAAAAAACAAACACAAAACGTTTGTCAACCTAACATATTTCATTCCTATTAAAGCTCCATTAAAGAATAATATACGAAGAAAAGGAAGAAATAAATTCTGGTATATTTTCTTTTGTGTTGTGTAATTTCCATTGGCTTATCATATTTCACGAGCATTTAACTTGTTAAACAGATGTTAGTATAATTTTTGGCGTTCCTAATTCAATGAGAGTCGACGCGTCCTTTTAAAGAACGAAGAAATTAATGGATTCCAAGCCTAACCGAAAAACCGTAAATATTGATTTCTATACGTAAGTGTATAATAATTCTAATTACCAATTTGTGACGGGTTAGGATTATTCCAAGGAGGATATTAATCCAGGGAGAGCTCAATGTAGACTACATAAAATAATAATAATAATAATAATAATAATAATAATGCCAATCGGCCAGATATTGTTATTAAAGACCACAAACAAAAACAGTGCCTCCTTATTGATATGGCAGTCCCTGCTGACTGCAATGTATCTTTGAAGATATTCAAAAAGTTGTCAAAGTACAAGGACCTTGAAATAGAAATCTCGAAAATGTGGCATATGGGAACATCAACAATCCCTGTTGTAGTTGGAGCCCTAGGACTGGTTGGAAAAGATTCCAGTAGACTAATTGAAGGGATTCCTGGAAGTCCATGCCTCAAGGAGATACAGAAAATTGTTCTGACAAGTACAGCCCCACACCTTACAAAGGGCTTTATCTATGTAATTTTTTTTTTTTTTTTTTTTTGTTAGTGAAAGTGTCATGACGCCATTTCTAACCTTAGGTCCCTGGGCGGGACCGGAAAGAAATGTGTAAACGCCAGAAATCAAAAAAAAAAAATAATAATAATAATAATAATAATAATAATAATAATAATAATAATAATAATAATAAAGTAGAAAAGCTAAAGTATTCATTTCGGTTATAATGTATTTCATGAATATCTCTATATTCAACTCTTCAGGCCGAAAATTTTTGTAGCTGGAGACAATACCCCAGATAAAAACTTGACCATCCCTCATTTTTTCTTTTTTCCCCTCCTCCTATTTTCTCTTCTCTCTTGCTTTCTCTTCCCGCTGTCAATCTAATATATTAGCCATCCATTTACTAAAGTAAAATATAGATATTCACAAAATAAATTATAACCAAAATGAATATTTAAAGTTTTCTTCTTACACACACACACAACACACACACACACACACACACACACACACACACACACACACACACACACACACACACACATATATATATATATATATATATATATATATATATATACATATATATATATATATATTAAAAATGTTCTTGCTAATATTTGTATATACTTATATCATCATGTTTTGTATACATGAATTCCCTCACCAAACATACATACTGTCTTATCATAGGGAATTAGTATGCACACACACACACACACACACACACACACACATATATATATATATATATATATATATATATATATATATATATATATATGCATGCACACACTTCCCTATGTTGTGTATGTTTTGTGCGCGTATCTGTGAGTTAGTCTGGGTTTTTTTTTGGGGGGGGTTCCAATATGCGTATACATATTTGTGCTCTATAGTTGCCCGCGTGTGAGCGCGTGCGCATGCATGCGAGTAGGTTGACCAATCTATTTGGCCATTATGTCTGCATAATGTCTGTTGTGTGTTTTTGCGTGTGGGGTTATGATCTATTTAGTGCTGGTTTAAATGTTTTTATGAAGTTTTCTTTGTTTTTTCTTGTATCTGTAGGTAAGAATAATTGTCTGTTTGATATATCGGCATAATTTTAAATTCATGCTTGTTACATTTATAGATGCGTTGTGATACAAAAGTTTTCTATTGTTTGGCAAGTTTATGTTTCTTTTGTGTAGGTAGACCCTGATGTTTATTTTTTGGCTGATACTCATATATGACTTCTGGAATTTTGTGCATTTGAGTGCATAAAACAAATATTAAGAGTTGCAGTTTAATTTTTTATTTATTCTTAATGTCGTTTTGTGGTTTTCAGAAGTGTAGGCATTTTTATACTTATGTCACAGACCACACATCTTTTGTGTTACATTTTGTGACTCCCCGTACTGTGTGTTGGTTAAACTTGAATGTGGTTAAAATGTGTCTCAGGATTTGAGACTGGCGTCTGTTTCTAATTATTTTTGTTGATTTTATTATATTTTTCATTTTGTCATTCTTGCTATGTAGGACTAGATTTTTTGTAATTTCTATAAATAGAACTGGATTTTTCTTGTTATATGTTGAGAAATATCTTAGAGTTTGTTCGACGTTATGTTTCCTGAGATTTCTTTGTTGGTTTAAAGGATTTTTTGCGTTTTCAAAACCTTTAGTTATTTGTGTTGTGGGGTAGCATCGTTTTTTTAAGAGTTTCATATAGTTCTTCTAGGGGTATTTTTCGGTGGTGTTTTTCAGTCGCTATAGTACAAACCCTACGTGCTAGAGAATAGGGGATGGATTTCAGGCAGCTTTTCGTGTGATGGCTCTCGAAAAATAGATATTGTTGGGTGTCTGTAGCTTTGTGGTAGATATCTGTGATTATGTGGCTGTTTTTATTTTTAATGAGTATATCTCCAAATAGTAATTCGGTGAAATTATATTCTTTCGTGGATTTGTTTTTCAGGTGTAAGTTCTAAAGTAGAGTGTAGAATTGGTTAATACCACTGTTGTGGATTCTGAGATGAAATTCGGTCTCCAATGAATAACACACGCAGGAATTAAATATAAGAAATTAAATGTATTTGCACAATAATACAATTGGTAATACTGTTAGTAAATCCAGGAAATGGTTAGTAATATATATATATATATATATATATATATATATATATATATATATATATATATATAGATAGATAGATAGATAGATAGATAGATAGATACACCTAGTGAGTTAGACAAACCTACCTAGGTTTTTCACCTAAACGGATCGTCAGGGAAAGTTTGGCCAAACTTTTCCTGACGATCCGTTAAGGTGAAACCTAGGTAGATTTGTCTGGCTCACTAGGTGTATCTAGGTTTGTTCTACGGGTTGTATTGAGCCTTTTTTTTTGTTAGTTAGTTAGTTGTTACTCGTATCGGGGTCTTTTCTTGGGGCTTCAGACCTGCATCTGTGCGATTTTTTTGTCGGCAGAAGTTCATGTTTGTAGCTCTTTTTTTTTAAAACTTTTTTTCCTCGAGATTGATTTGATTAACAATTCAAAAATTCGTGGTTTTTCGAAACGAGTCTAGTTATCTATATATATATATATATATATATATATATATATATATATATATATATATATATATATATATATAGTCTCGAAGTAGGACTTCCTTAGAGTCTACGGGCTTGTAACTGAATTCTACAAGTGGTTACATCACACTCTTACTCTACCTCCAACTCAATCACAATCTCAGTCTTCTGTGCATATTGACTGACTCTGGGTAGTTAACGGCAGCAGTCCAAGTAACACTCTGGTCGAGTCCACTTATATGAAAGAGGGGAGAACCCCATAACAACCACTCTATGAGTATTTCCAGAAAATTAAGCAATCATCTAAGTATCGTTTCCAAGATTTAGAGAATTGGGTTTTTATAATCCCCCCATATATTTGTTCTATCTTTTCATAGAGGTTTTCCTGTAGGTTTACCTAATGTTAGGTTGGCATATGTTGGTACCATTTTCCTTCCCATTGCAGTACCCAATGTTTGGAAATAGTTTTTGTTGTCAGATTCAACGGTGTTATTGTTTAGAATTAGGTCTATACTGTCGATAAGGAATTCCTTAGTGAATCTGTCATGTAGTGTTTCTGTGTGTTTTTCAATCCAAAATGAGATTGCCTTTTATGTGTGTTGCTATATAGGATACTAATGCCAAAAGTTGCCATAAGTGTTCCCGGATCTATTTTTTGTGGTATGGAGCTAAGGAAGTGAATATTGTCCCTGATATAGCTTTTACTCTGCTGAGTAAATGGCATTAATATTGTGTCTATTAGGTTACTGAATTTGCTAGTTAAACAGGATGATCCTGTTTCTATGGCTTTGAAAGTAATGTCATTGGGGTTATGGATGCTAATGTATTCAGACTTTTGTGTTTGAATAGCTGCTTTTATTTAAAATAAATTTATTTTAAATAAAAGCTTTAATAATAAAGAAATTGCTGTATGAACACTGGTAAAAAATGATTGCTGAGGCATTAAGTTTATAAGTTCTAGAAATTCATACACAGATGGCCTCAAGGTTAAAATCCATAAAAAACGTTGGTTAGATCTACTAACTAGACCCAAAGTGTTGTGAGTTCAATACCAGGCCAGAGCAATGGTGAACCAAAACTCGGAGAGATTAGTTAAACTGAGACATTCAGAAAGTGGAACTAGAACAATCTACCCCTGTGGACGAAATAAAGGGTTTGGTTCAAAATTCCAATCAACTTAAGAAGGTCGGGGCGTGCGACAGCGGAATCGTTCTTAAAATGGCAATAGCAGTCCGAATGATGTAAATCATACAAGTGATCTTAATACCTCATCTCAGAGATATAGACAGATATATTATGGCAAGTTAAATCTGTGATGATATCGAACAATTTAGTGTCCAAAAATAAAAGAAAGATAACGTTTGAATTTCTAAATATATATTAATCATCGCTTAATATATTCGGTTTGAATTATTTATCCAATTCTTTTTTTACTTTTACACAGTAAAAATTAAAAGATCACATAATATCCGATACAGTCTTTGTTTAATAATAAAGTTAACATGTTAAAAAACAGATCCAATTTTTCCTCAAAGACAAAGAAAAAATATGTTCTAGTTTATCAGCTGGTTTGCTTAATTTTAATTAAGTTTTGGCAGTCGATTCCTAGACACCGCCAGTATCTTACATTTCTGAGATAAACCATATTTTACCTGGATTTATCTATAGTCAATTATATATTTATTTTATCATATATCTGCAAGAATTTAAAGATAAGGTGATGCGAACGAAAAATATTAGTCGATAAAAAATCTTTCTTATTCATCATTGTTAAAACGATTTAGAATATTCAAGCAGCCATTTAAACGTGAAATAAATTCAAACATTATGTGAGGATTGAAATTTGATGCTACCATTTGCATATTTTTTTCTGTCGTTTGAGTTCATGCAAATCTTAGAAATAATTTGGAATTCTACCCTGGGGTTAGAAGCGCTTTTATTTCGGCCATTTTCTTCAGCACATAAAGCGCGAATGTTTACTGGTGCAAAAAATCCGTATCGTGTTTTGTTTTAAATGAAAAGAAAATCATTTGGAATACTCCAGTATTGTTGACGACGCTATATATCAAAGAAAATATTATAGGAGTAAACACATTTTAACAACATAAAAACGGAAATATACAGTGGGCTCAGATATTTTTAGCCACTCTTGTTTACAGCAATATTGTCTTGTTTAATAACGTATTTTCTCTTTTTTCCAGAGAATATTGTGTTAGTATCAAGCTACTCTAATCTAAGAAAGATAGTTGACTTATAGTTTGCAATGAAGTAAGAAAAATTGTGAATTTTAACGAGGGCAAATAAGAGCATGGCATCAGTCTGGCAAGTGAAATAGAGAAATTGCTAGGTTATTCCAGGTTAATCATCAACCGGTTAATAATATTATCAACAAACTTAATGAAGAAGGCCATTGTCGTGTGGAACAACGTTCAGGAAGACCAAGCATCGTAGGTGAGTGAAGGAAAAGGGAGCTGAAGAGGGGAGTCATCAGAAACCTTCCTCAACAAAGATGTCGCCATCAGCGCGGAAATATCGCCATATCCGGTGACAAAGACTCTGAAAGAACTAAGCTATCAAAGAAGAGTTGCAAGAACGAATCCCTCTCTTGATTTCAGAGGTCAACAGGAACATCCGTATGAAGTGGTCCGAGAGAATTCGAGAGCAAAGATTAAAGAAATTTGGCAGTCTGTAATTTGGTCAGATGAAAGTAAATTCTGCCAGTATTCGAATTCGAGTCATGTTTATGTTTGGAGAAATCAGAATGAGGCTTGGAACACTGAATGTTTGCAGGCAACAGTGAAACATGGAGGGGTTGGAGTAATGGTGTGGGGCGCTGTCTGGTTTGGATATAAATTCTTCTTGATGAGTGGTTTAATGGTCTAAAATACTCTCAAATATTAGAGAAAAGATTACTCCCACTATTTGAAACCAGTCAGATTGACAAGAATGGCTAGCTTTATCAAGAATATGAAGCGCCATGCCATGCAAGTAAAGTAGCAAAGTCCTGGAATCAAGTCACTTCAATGGGTAGCCTAAATTCCTTATATAATCCAATAGAGCACGTTTGTGATCACCTTGAACGAAATCTTCGAGGGTGTGCAACCAAAATCACGCCAGTGGCAACATTCCTAAAGAAGTGGCAAAATATGGATAAGATGATTAATGATGACTTGATCAAATCCATGAAATATCAAATGCGAACACTGAAAGTATCAAATGGAGGACCTACTCTATTCCAGTCCCAAATACTGTTTATTTATGTTGATTAGGATTTACGCAGTTTAATTTTGAAATTGAATGTAGTTTATTTATCCTGGCTAAAAACTTTTCTTAGGCCACTGTAATGCAATTTAGAGCAGAAAAATGGCGTTGAATGATTGGATTATATCAAAGAGAGCCTTGGATATTTGGCTTGAACATTTGAACAAATGGGCTTGAAAAACATCAGCCGTGAAAAGTCTTTGGATCGAATACCATCACTTACGGAACTCTTGGGATAGAACAACGTCAACAATGGAAAATATGTAATTCTTTCAACTAGGAATGATATTTTCTTTGAAATGCTTATAAAGTTAACGATATAAATCTGCAAATATTGCCGGCATAAAAGTAAATATACTGCACGATATATTTATCCCTTGAGATACCATCAACATGGCTTCTACTTTATTCTGTATGGATTTTAAGTAGAAAAAAAAACGATGAAGTCTATAGAAACACGGGCGAAAAGAAAACAACTGTAGATATTATGATAGATAAATTCAAACCTACAATGCCGCCGCCCTTTATTGCTCGAGAAACTTCAGAGTGAATCATAATTTTGTCATTTCAGGTAATTTGCCCGTAACTCACCAGTTATTTCTGGATGGGACTTTGCCGAATAGCTCTCTTAAATAAGACCCTCACTACCAACTTGACCATACTTTATGATTGTTTTCACTGCCACAAAACATTATCAAAATCTATTCAACATACTCTATGCTTCTTCTTCTGTATCTCCATTTACGTCTCTCCGACTCGGATTTTACAATACACTTGGATATTTACTTGCCCTGCAGTCACAATTGATTCTGTCTAGTTGATAAAATACTTGATAGTGTTCCACTACGGGCAGGGGTAAGCTTTAAACCGAAGTAGAAAGTTCTTATTAGGAATAAGGAAATTTAAGGCAACATAGTCTTCTCCACTCAAATGAACTTCTTCGTCTTTTTATCATATTAGACTTGGTGATAGCTTAAGGTAAAATTAACAAATGTCATGATTAATATGATTAGTTTTACATTGTTACGTGCTATATTCTTTTGGGATGGGGAGGAGCAAGAAAGAAGAACTGGAAACGAAATTGATAGTCAAGAAAGACGGAATGATTGTTTGCGTTTAGATTCGAACAAGCTGCATATTAATAATTTAAGGTGTTGGTCATATAATTTATCCGAAGCGAAAATATTAATATTCTTAAATAAGTTATTTTATTATCAATAGCACACAACAATGAATGCAATAAAAGCGACGAAGACTATCTATCTATCTATCTATCTATCTATCTATCTATCTATCTATTAGTGAAAATTCTATACTCCGGTGTTGAGTTGAGGCACTGAATCAATCATCTAAGTGATAAGGTATATATTTGTGTGTGTGTGTGTGTGTGTGGGTGTGTGTGTGTGTGTTGTGTGTGTGTGTGTGTGTGTATATATAATTAGAAATAAGGATAAGCAGCTCCCAACAGAGACTGCCTAGGATTGCACACAGAAAAAAAGTGTGCTCGGTGCCATAATAAGTCAACTTTTCTAGTGTGCAGTAACTGACCATGGCTGCCACTTTCATTTTTCGCAATCATCAGACCATCTAGCATGCATATATATATATATATATATATATATATATATATATATGTATGTATGTATGTATGTGTGTGTGTGTGAAGAAATATGCTTTTAAGTTGTGCTATATTTATGGAGTAAAGTGTTCAATATCAGAAATAGTCCGTATGTGTATATATGAGCGTATATGTACATATGAACGTATATATATATATATATATATATATATATATATATATATATATATATATATATATATATATATGGGTTGTGTTAGACATATGTGTGTGAAGAAATATGCTTTTAAGGTGTGCTATATTTATGAGGTGAAGTGCTCAATATCAGAAATACTCCGTATGTGTATATATGAGCGTATATGTATATATGAACGAATTTTTTATGCACAATATCCTGTCGTGACCAGATTGAATATCACTACGTATTTTCCTGTTATTTTTTGGGGGGGTTACTAAAAATAGTGTTTATACCTTACCATAGATAAGTGTTCTTATTTTGTTAATAATTCCTTAAACTAACCAAAATGATTACTTACTGTTTCCTTGTTCTGTTTACTAACATTTCATCCTGTAGTATACGGAATTTTCTAGGTAATCTCTCTTCATTCTCCTTCTGTAAAATTCCAACTCCATCTAATTTGCAAATATCAGTTTCCTTGTAATTTCTACATTTCTTAAGACATTCTTTTAGATTCGATTTTATATCCAGCATTCATCATTTAACCACTTTTTGTTGTTTACTTTATCTGTCAGAAGGTTCTTTCCAACATCCACTGCTATACAAGAGATTATTTATTTTAAAATAGACATTTTATTGTTTCTTTCATATTTCATAATTCTTTACTATCCGTCTTCAGATTCCTATGTCACATCTTTCGTCGATTTATCTATATATATATATATTACAACATAGTAAAATGCCTGCACTTGCTCGGTTTTGAATACTGTATGAATTTTTCTTCTCACTATCACTTTCACCCCCTCTATCTATCTCTCTATATCTCTACCTGTATATATATATATATATATATATATATATATATATATATATATATATATATATGAGTGTGTGTACCTGAGTGTGCAAATAGATATATTTATGTATATATATATATATATATATATATATATATATATATATATATATATATATATATATATATATATATATGTGTGTGTTTTATATATACACACATATGTTTATGTATATATGTATATATATGTGTGTTTGTGTGTGTGTAAAAATATATAATATATATATATATATATATATATATATATATATATATATATATATATATATATATATATATATATATAAGTGTAAATGGATATAAATCCGACAGAATGAAGAAAATTTTGAAAAAACAAACAAAATCCTTAAATGTTGTTTAAAATGAATGAAATGTCGACGTCTGACGTTTCGGTTTAATAAACCTTTTTCAAGACAATATTCATTAAAATACAATACAGTTGAATATGATGGACATAAAAAACACAAGTCTTATCCAAAACAGATAACTGAAAATTTTTAAAACGATCAGCTTTCCGTCTAACATGGTCACGCCGTCGTCACATGGGCGACGCTTTCAGAACGTATTCTAAAAAGTTTGTGATTATTTTGAAATGAAAAAAAGAAAATGAAAAGAATTCTATTATGTTCTAAAATTTTTATGTGTATGCTTGTCGAGCATCAATCTCGCTAAAAAAAAGGGGAAATATTAAAGAAACCAGGTCTCGAAGGCCACTACAACTACATCAATGAAAGATACAATTTCAGCTGCCTCTGATAATATTTCGTTTGGTCGCAACTTTTTACCAAATAACTATTTGACCGAACGTATCTCTCATAATCTAAATGCATTAAAAATTATAACTACTATATTACCTACTAGAACTATCCGTAGTTTATTAAATAGCACCAATAGACAACATATTAGATCCGATGCTTGCATCTATCAAATATCATGCAAAAACTGTGACCTAAAATATGTGGGTGAAACATGTAGGTCCGTAAAATCTCGTGTTTTCGAACATAAACGAGATATTTGCCTCGGAAATTTTAACAATGCTTTAGTTGTACACACAACTAAAGCAGATCATAATTTCGATTTCGATTCCGTGAAAGTATTAAAATATTTTCATAATAAAAATCTCAGGAGGATTTATGAAGCAGGTATAATATCCATCTCACGCACAGTGAATACTAGACCTGGTTTCTTTAATATTTCCCCTTTTTTAGCGAGATTGATGCTCGACAAGCATACACATAAAAATTTTAGAACCTAATAGAATTCTTTTCATTTTCTTTTTCATTTCAAAATAATCACATGTGACGACGGCGTGACCATGTTAGATGGAAAGCTGATCGTTTTAAAAATTTTCAGTTATCTGTTTTGGATAAGACTTGTGTTTTTTATGTCCATCATATTCAACTGTATTGTATTTTAATGAATATTGTCTTGAAAAGGTTTATTAAACCGAAACGTCAGACGTCGACATTTCATTCATTTTAAAACAACATTTAAGGATTTTGTTTTTTTTTTCAAAATTTTTCTTCATATATATATATATGTATATGTGTGTGTCTTTATATACACACATATATATGTATATATATATATATATATATATATATATATATATATATATATATATATATGTGTGTGTGTGTGTGTGTATAAAATATATATATATATATATATATATATATATATATCCGACTTTATATATTATATACACACACATATATATCTATCTGTCTTCATATATATATACACACATATATATATTGATGTGTATATGTATATATATATATATATATATATATATATATATATATATATATATATATATAATATATATATATATGTGTGTGTGTGTGTGTTTATGTGTGTGCATATATATGTCTGTGTGTTTGTGTGTGTGTGTGTGTTTTTTTTAAGTGCAACCTGTTGTCATACACTTGTGATAAATGGTTAAAACTCTATAATTCCATATGATCTTGCATCAGCCATTTGTTACATTGGACAGAACTCAATTGAAAATACATAAAACATTAACGAATTATCCCTCTACATTGTATTTAATATATATATATATATATATATATATATATATATATATATATATATATATATATATATATATACACACACACCCACACACACACAGGAACTCACACACAGGCACACATATATATGTTTCCTTAATTTTGTGTTTCACCTTTCTATTTCTTAACCTTAATCATTGTTGTCAAATGTCGTTTTTTTTATTATCCGTCAGTAATGAGATAAGCAATTATTTTATATGTAATTAGGAAACAAATAATTATTCTGTAATTACTGAGCTTATTTTCTGGCTCAATATTTTTCGATAATTAATTTGCTGTTCTTTACTCTTGTTGCAGATTTTGGATTTGTTTTGTTTCCATTTTACGAATATTTTGTAGTGTGATTACGATTGGGTAATTCCGAAATAAGTTTGATATCATTTTTATAGCAAGCAATTATTTCATTGATTTAATAAATAATTCTGTGTACATTTCACTACTAATCGATGGAATATTTCGTTGGAGTACTTTCGATTAGAACTTTCAATTAGATGTTACCGATGAAGAAAACTAAAATAAAATTCAATGATTATACTTCGTGTTTCTTTTGTAAATTACCAAATAATCTATATTGTTTGTACAAGATGATTATCATTATGTATTAATCGATAGATAAGTTATACTTCTTAAAGGTAATCACTTTTATAAATCTGAGATGTTTAATACATTGATTGTACCGAACTTGTTTCATAATTTAAGATAATTTTTTTTACAAAGAACATCTAGAATTGGTATCCAAGTTAGACAGTTACAAAACTTACTGAATTGGGATGTTGTAACGGCGTATAAAGATGGCGCAGATGTGTTTATTATGAGCGTACGTAAGATAGATAGCGCTTGAACATCAACTTGATATGGTCATATTTTAAGTGTTCGTGGAAGCTTCCCATCAGGTGTTCCTTCGACTCTTTACCAGTTCTGGGAAATAAGTAACTTGTGTTGATCTTACTCCATACCCATCAAACAGGACCGAGTTGATGAGTGTGCATGATTTAGTAAGTCCTAGTAGTGATTCTGTGTACTAGTAGAAAAACAAAAGAAAGTAGTTTGCCGAACATCTGCCATGAAAATAGTACTTGGTTAGCGTGAGGCAAGCAATATTTCGTGTGTGTCAATGCAGACGAAGTAAAGACTAATTCAACATCCAAAAAGCAGGTTAAACACTTTTGATCTTGATCGAGGTAGAAAATTGAGGAGTAGACAGTTCAGTCTCAGAACTAGCAGCAGTACTGCATTTTATTTCTGATTACACTCATGCAAAGATAGCACTTAACAGGAGGTGTCAGAAACATTCTGGGGCTGTACAGAAAACAGTTTATTTTTCCAGTGTTTTTAGAGATGGACTGTATATATGTGTTCCAGTTCATTAGAATATACTTGTAGAAATCTCATATAAAACGGATCATGACACTTTTTGTCAGTATCCAAGAATTGATCACGACTTTTCTAAGATTTGCTGGCTGTGGAATATTGCCGCAAATTATAATCTGCATTAAATTAACCAAATAACCATTACGTTGTAAACTAAAAACTCTCGTCACATGCAGGTGACAGCCAAAAACTTCAACTATTAAATTGAAAATCTTTAGAAAAGTGACATGCCAACTCTAAACAGACCGTGGGTATCGATTGTTTTGATTTGTTTTTAATAATAGCTGAAGATCTTCAAGAGCTCGTAACCTTGGCAAGAAGTAGCAAGAATTTAGGACAGTTCATATATACCTTTAACACCAGGATAATGGATTAATATCAAAAGGAAAAATTAATTACAATGTAATTGCCTAAACAGAATTCATTTAAAGAAACATTTTATGCCAACATACACTCACTCCATATATGTGTGAGGGTGCGAGAGAAAGAATGTATATACAGATATATTTATATATATATATATATATATATATATATATATATATATATATATATATATATAGGGAGAGAGAGAGAGAGAGAGAGAGAGAGAGAGAGGTGGGGGGAGAGTAAATTAAATAGACAGTCTACTCTGAAATAAGCGTTTAATATTTCAACACTTCTCAATCGATTCAGACCCAGGTGGCTAATCCAAAGCGGCGTCGAATGATCTAATTCTACTTTTGATAGCTCCGCCGTGACTTATAATCCTTCTTATCCGCTTTATCCAACGCAGCCTGATCGGCTTAAGTGGGCATATTCACTATACAATCTTGAAGATGATCGCTTTAAGGAACGTTATTTTTGATCAGGGTCTGATCAGGTCAATTTATGTAGCCAGAAGTGTTTTCATTAATCAAAATTCAAAAACGGAACGATGCATGATCAAGTTAACCTGCAGGAACAATTGTCCAAGTTAAAATGTCCCATGTCTGTTGGTGAGAATGTTTGGTTTGGTTGCATTTGTCTAGCGGCACATTAACATATATTGTGAGAATGTGATATGATGAGAAGAACATATCTTTCGGCAGCCTCCAGAACTTCGGGTCACACTGCCTAATCAGGATCATTGTGAAGTCTAAATCTGATTCTGATGAGAGCTGTTATGCGAAACACTGGAGTCGGTCAAGACATATATAAGACGACCCTAGAGTATTCAATAATTTCTTTAAAATTGTAGCTCTAGTCCAAACCCTGTCCTTGAGCAAATCATTTAAAAAAAAATGCGATTTTTAAAATATGTCATATTCTAGTGATTGTTATGCATGAGGTGCGTTCGAGAAATGCATAGCGGCTTACATTGAGGAATGGAGAGCAGATTTCGAATTCCATCCGATTTAATTACATTTACATCTCATTTACATTACATATCATTTACGGGTTAATATATTGGGTAGTTATGAATAAATCTTTAGACAAACTGGGTCCTACAGATTTTGGGTGACAACCGGTCTAAAAGAAGGAATATCTCTGAAATCAAATTCAAACCTGTACATAGTTCAGATTCGTCAAACTGTCTTGCCTACGAGACATCACTCCAGGGAGGCACATTTGCTATAAGCTTTGGCAAATCTGTAGACAAAATTAACACTGTTTAAAATAAAACGGTGCATTTACTCAAATACGAGTATCAAATTATATATATATATATATATATATATATATATATATATATATATATATATATATATATATATATATATAACGATAATAATCAAGAAGAAAACTTAAATATTCATTTCGGTTAAAATTCATTTCGTGAATATCTTTATATTCAACTCTTCAGATCGAAAACTTTTAGAAAATAGAGACAATACCACACACGGATATATTAGACTGACAGCAGGGAAGGAAAACAAGAGGGAAGAGAAGATAGAAGGAGGAGGAGAAGAAGAAAAGGAATGGATCGGCAGGTTCTTATAA
>CAHIKZ030003790.1:1300000-1305000 GCA_903632075.3 Acanthosepion pharaonis
ATGGCATTTTCACTACAGAATTAATAATTATCGCAATCGAATTAAGTCGACTCCCTATGAAAAATTATTACCTGTAGAACAAAATTTCCGCCTGGAAAAACAGGATTTCAAAACCCATGCCAAATTCACTATAATGGAGAGAATAGAAAAGTTCAGAGCAGATAACATTAGAAAGATTTTAGAGTCCCATGAAAATAAGTGGATACCAAGTCCAAAAACACAACATCCAGCCGGGCTAAACCATAATTTTAACAATATAGATAGTACTAATATATAACTCAACAAATCAAAACCTACCCAAATTTATCACCCACACAAGATAGACATGCTTACGGAGGTGTGGAGGCCTCACACTTATACACACACTCACACGAACATACACACTTACACACATCAAACTGACTCACTCCCTAATGAGCCAAATGATAACACACACCCACAGCAATACACACGCTTACACATATCATACTCACTGACTCCCTAAGAACCAAATAACACACACACAGACACTAAACAGAGGCACATCCCCTCTCCAGAAAATTAAAACTGTCAAAATGGCCACGGGAATTCAGAGAAGCATAGATCCAACCAGCTCTAATCTCAAATAACAACTTAAAAGAGACTGTTTGACCAACACAAGGAATGTTAAAAGACTCATGTTAAAAAGATAAAAAAAAAAAAAAAATGAAAACTACAGACAAAAGTTCATTTTCTTCGGCAAGACATTAATTTCTGTAGTTTACTGCTACTAGCAAGCAGAATATTTCTTCTCTCGATGATGGCCATTTTTGGGTCGAAACTATTCGAGGAATCTAAATGAAATAATAATAATAAAAAAAACGAAAGAATATTGATCTACAAACCCAGTATGTCTGAAGATCTTATTTTTTTGATATTTTTTTATTGTTCATATATATATATATATATATATATATATATATATATATATATATATATATATATATATATATATGCATATACATACATAAACCTACATACATTCCATAAGCATTTATAAAAAAACCATTATCAAACAAAAGTAGATTTCAGTTAGTATTGATGATACATTTAAAGAGACTAAGATATACATTGTACAAACATACGATGACATACGAACAGACATCCATATGTACATAGATATAAACTTGTATAAATTTCCATATATACACATCCACATATACGCACATATATATGTACGCATATATATATATATATATATATATATATATATATATATATATATATATATATATATATATATATATATACCTGCACATGTAGACACATACGTAAGTTTACTTACCTGCACATACTCACAAACAAGCACCTGTAAGATAGCTTTCAAACAAATATATACACACACGCATATATATGTAGAAATATACAGGCATATAACTATAAGTACAGATATATTCTTATATACACAGAAACAAATGCACATTCAACCATACGCACACACAGTCGCATATATATATATATATATATATATATATATATATATATATATATATATATATATACCCCAACATATTTCACATAAACATATACATACATACAGAAGTACAAGCAAATAGCAATATATACATACACACCCACCCAGACATATATACAATACACGTACACCAACTCACACCCACGTCAACAGGATGACCATCAGGTAATAAAAGTAATAACCTACTTACAGTGATATATCATTATCCTTAAAAGTATTTCAACCCCTATACTAAGTTAAATTTATATCGGTGTTTACAGTTAACGGTTAGTTCATTTCTTTGATTTAAGAGATGGGTCGTATTTTTAAATCTAATTTTTTTTCTAATTTTTCGTCAAGCCATGCATAACACTGAGCATATAGGGTGTTACATATCTGAGCTCTCTTCATTTCTTCACATTTAACAGAAGTTGTTTTATTCTTTTCTTTTAGACTCCGAAATACTTGGATAATGATGTCTAATTACTGCTGTTAGGAGATTGCATATGACCCGTCAACGCTCCTTGAATAAATTCATAGTGCTACCATTGTAATATATATATATATATATATATATATATATATATATATATATATATATATATAAAATTATTGAAATTTATCTGTACAACCATATACAATATATGTTGTCTCAATTTTATTCTACATATCTGCAGAAATTTTCAACGTTTAATCTTATACAGTTTAATATTATATAGCTGGCGATCTCACCTTGATTCTGTTTCTTTCTTTCTTTCTTTCTTTCTTTCTTTCTTTCTTTCTTTCTTTCTTTGAAATAATGTTTATTAATATTATTCTAATTTTTAGGAAGTCTATTTTTGTCGCAATGCGTCTTTGGCTTTCTCTGACGCATTTCCTGTTGTTACCTTTCCAAGAACATTTTGTCCTTGTTTGATGTATATATCTCAAATGTTTAGCGTATATCTTGATCTGCTCCGCTGACCGTGCATTTTGTATTAATATGATCCATGGTTAGTCCTTACTTTACTCTGTCATTTATATCCTTGTCTCGATTATGCCATTATTCACTCTGAGGAAACTAAACATCAACCTGATAGAGATTTTCTGAAAATATTTTGTCGTGTCACGTTTGTGCAATTTAAGCAGAAGTATTATTTTATTGAATAATGACATCAAATGATTCATGTTTAGAAAATGTGCTCTTGGGAGAAGCAAGTCGCTTTTGGGAAATGCAATATTCTTTGAGAACCAAATACAATTCGCATTTTTGACAATACATTTTGTGGTTAATCTGTCAATTATATAAAATTGCATCAGTTTCTTAATAAATTTATTGGTTAATTACAATTAAATATTTTCTTATTGCTGATTGATGCTTCGTCGTGACAACTTCAGAAGATACATTTTTGCTTTGAGAGTAATTCGTTATACAAACTGGAATGATTATTTGTTTATAATCGTTGCTATGGCCGAGTGTACACCTCAAATTATCTTCTGTGTGTATTTATATATTACCTCCCTAAATACTAGTAATTAATTTTTATTCTTATATTACTTTCAACGCATATAATATGCGATCGCTGAGCCTGCATTGGTTTCTAAATATATTATAAGTGATCATTTTCTGTTTCAGAATAATATATTATTGTTGTAAGAACAAAATACCTCATACTTGTAAATGTATTGTCTTCACATCCGGAATATCGTGAGGTAATATCGCGTAAATAATATGCTTTCTTTGATCGTGGTTCTACTTTTCGCGAGGATGTATATGACCATCTCTGGCATTTTTACATTTGTTTGGATCGTTTATATAACTCCCTCTATTTGTAGACATGTGAACGTCCTAAGCGTAGATGTGAAAGTTACCTGTTTACATATCTGGACAGACATATACGGAGGCCCGAATCTGTATGAAACATTTAGGAGTGTTTCTTTCTGGTCAACTCACTGAAGCAGTTGGTATTTGTGAGGTTTTGGAATGGCCTTAAGTGGAAAATATATTTTGTACTCCTCTGGTGTGAGTCCAGTTAATAGTCTTGATATCACAGATCAGTGGCTTTTTGAACAATTTTTATTGACATTAAATTCACTTTTGGGCATCTGGAGTGAATATATAATAAATCTGAATAACAATTTATCTGTTTCTTTGTACGCTAGAAATATGTGGCGTCAAATAGGCCATAGTTGAAATGATTTGCGATGAGAAAAGATGATAGGTTGGTTTATATTCTTTATAAATGCATCGAAAAAAAGTACACGTTGTGAATGCGATTTTGATCAGCTGATCCCATTTTCCGAGGTCATAAATTTAAATATCCTGCAAAAAAGCTCAATATTGCTAAATATGAAACGATCATATTTTCTATAACAGATAATCACTTATATTTACTTGAATTATTACAATTAGAATATATCGTTACTTTGTAAATATAATACATTCCCAGTATGCCTACGTTATATAAAATATTTTCCTTATTTTTTTTAAGTATTTCACTCCAAGCAATGCGATAAGAGACACTAAGCTACAACGGATTACTGAAAATAAAAGAATAAAAGAACCGCGATCAGATGAAACTTGTTATTGCATTTAAATATATGAAGATGGTAGTTGATAGAAAAACAGGAAAACAGAAGAGAGTTCCGCATGAATGTAGTAAATTTGATGAAGCATAGACCTTACAATTTCATATTGTAATTTCAACAGTTACCTTATTAGTAATAGGTGTCCGGGGTATGACGATAAACAACATGCAACAGCAAGGGAGGTTTTTGATTGGGCGATTTTGAGTGGCATGGAACCACTGCTTAACTTTTGTTGTTCACAGGTCCACCCTAAACCGGAATGATAGCACTGTTACTGCACAAATATGAGCTTATAGTTAAGCACCAAACCCCAGTAAAATTACTATGAAAGTATAAAAATACAATTTTATTGTAAAAAATACCAGTAATATTTTTTCATAGTAAAAAATTTCTCAGTAATACATTTTGAAAAAATGAATATCAGCAATACATTTTTGAAATTACTAATGCTCACAAGGAAATTTAAGTTTTGTAATTAAATGACTCATAAGTAGTTGATATGCAGCTAAACAATAAATGAGAAATTGCTGGCAATTGCACTTGAAATAAATAAATTGTTTTCACTTTTGTCGGTAACTTTTTATAGAGTGCATGTGTATATATATCAAATTTTATATTCAGTCTAAGTTTTGGACAACTTCAGTTTTAATCAAAGCGTCAAAGATAACGATATTTCAGAAATACATTCTTTTTTTCAAATCGGGAAATAATCTGAATCAGAAAACGTCAAGCGCTCTACTCCAGAGGGAGTCTTAAGCAAGCAACGACCAAGAAAGTTTTCCGTTGTCAAATATTTTAAAAGACAATACATTAATATCGTCATGAATATAAACTTCAGAATAAATAATTTCTCGGCACTGTGAATGAACTTTCATCATATTAACATCAAATTACCAGAGATTTTCGATATTTTGAATATGGTTAAAGATGATATAACAGTTGTCGTAGTGGTAATAAAGAA
>CAHIKZ030003790.1:1307500-1345000 GCA_903632075.3 Acanthosepion pharaonis
CCGACCGCTACTACTACTACTACTACTACTACTACTACTTATTATGTGTGGGATAGTCTATTACAATAGAATAGGTAATGTTCTAGTATAACACCTAAAATGCTGATTCTGTGATAAATATCCAGAAACAATTGATACATCTTGTATATGTAGGTAATTGCACCTACTAAATATTAAACATGACACATTGAGTCAATATCTGCACTGAAAACTCTGAAACTTCTACGGAAAGAAAATGGAAAGTAATTGGCGGGAACACCACCTAGACCCAGTTAAAGACGTAGGACCTGTAACAATATTATGGGACTTTACAATGCATACAGACAAAATAATCCAAGCTAATCGGCCAGACATCTTGATAAAAGACCACAAATACAATGCTCTCTTATTGACATGGCAGTCACTGCAGATTTGTATGCGTCTTTGAAGGTCTTCAAAATACAAGTATAATGAAGTGAAAATCTCAAAGATGTGGTACGTGAGAAGATCAATAATTCCAATTGTTGTTAGGGTCCTGAGTTTGGTAAGAAAATGTTCTGAAAAACTTGTACGAATAAAGCGCTCACCTTACGAAGAGTTTCCTCAGTTTAATATTTGTGTGAAAGCATGCTATTTTAATTTTATTTTTGATAAATGTTGATATTTAAAAAAAAAAATGATGTCATTTCTAACCCGAAAAGAAATTAGTACTGATAGAAATCAAAGAAAATAATAATAATAATAATTTATTTTTAGAAATGATTACTTTGCATAATTATACATCAATTAAACATGTAATGAAGATAAAAGCAACGACAATGGCATACAACATGATATTCATAACCATTAACTAAGAGCTGTCGTAGTTACAAAGGTATTAACCGGTATATACATTAACAAAATGACGAAAGCGAGATAATGCAACTTAAGTTAGCCTCTAATTATTACATTTCTGTTGTGCTATTCTCTATTTTCTTCTTGTTCCTTTAGTCGATTACTAATCTACAACATTTAATGTATTTAGTGTTTATTTTTACTATTAAATATATTAACATTTTACCGTTTTGAAGCAACATACAGGTACCTCCATTAAGTCGCTAAAACATCAGCATAACGTGATGAAACCGTGCAACAAACTTAATATAAATAAATAAATAAAATATTTATCTTCAAAATCTTTGTTATTATCAAAAGAAAAGATCAAAGTATTTTTAATATTTAATTATTTTTTTTTTTTACTCCTGTTTAAAACATTAGAAACTTAAATCTTGTTTTTCTTGCGTCAGCCGTTGTACTATATTTTATCATAACAGATTTTAGCGTTTTTTTTTTCGGTGACAGACACATTAATTTGGAAATTCTTGCAAAAATCAAATCATTGTTTGTTTTTCATTGAAATATTCGGTACATATACAGAAATGAATGAAATTATTTTAGAAAAATGTTCGATTCGAAACAATATTTTTTTAAATGTGTTTCACAGTCTTACTTAATTTCATGAAAATTTGAAAAATTCAACGAGATAATTTTTACAGATTACTTTAGTTAAATACAAAATTCTTTGATGAATTTAAATAATGTTTTTGGGAGAATCGAAATGTAAAAAAAATAGTCTCAAACAAAAAATAAATTCGATGAGAAATTAATTTTTACGAGATTTGTTTCAAGTTTTTTTTTTATTTTAATTAGAATAATTTGTAATATTTTAAAATATTTTAAAATTCAATTTCAAGCGGGTCACTCTCATAAAAGATTGTTATTAAGTAAAACTATGTTTACTAATCAGGTATCGTCAGGCTTATTATTATATTGCACCGCGGATTATATTTATAAGAATTTTGTATTGTTCTTGCATGTGAAAAAATATGCCGAATTTTATAGATAAGTTCTTCAATGCACAACACGATCAGCACTAACTATAGCAAATTTAGGGACCAAATTCTCTAAAATTCAATAAACGATTATATTACGGGGAATATTTTCTTAACTTTGTAAGATTCAGTCAATTATGTGCCATGCGTGATACAAGCATAGGCGATCATGTAGTTTTCGATAATGACTGACGAGGCAGATTTTTTCCCGTAATACGTTGCCATTTTTTCTGTGTAGACCAGTTGCCATCCAGGGCTATAGAACCCAGTCTGTCCTGCTATTTACCCATAGGAGAAGAGGATTCCTTCCTTACCCAAGGTTATTAACACGACTGGTATTCGAACTCGGCTCTCCGATTCATCTCTCTCAGCCGCTATCCAATACTCCACCTTGCCTCCTTTTTAAGTTTCCAAGTACATAAAAGGCGTTCGCGTTATAACCCTCAATAATTTTCTAAGATTAAAACACCCGTAGAACAACATTAGATAAAAATCTGTCATCAAGCTGTCACACAGGTGTTAAATACCGTTAACATAAATAAACAATCTACCATCGTGTTGAAAAATGCATTTCTGTGATATTTATCTTTACAAAAAAATCGTTGTTTCAAATCTTATTAATTATATTTTAAATCCGTTAATATTCCTCAAATAATATTTCCCGAAAGTATATTGTATTTTAGAAGGTTTTCTAGCCAAAAGATTTACATTTTTATAAGACTTTGCTAAAAAAGCGTACTAAATTATTTTTTTCATGGTAATTTATTTATTGGAAATATTAAATTTAATCTTCCATCCTGAAATTAAAACTAAAATAAATGCTTCAAGTATGACTTTTCTTTACTAAAAATTCAATTTAAACGTTAGATATTGCGTATTTGTAGAGGGTCTAATATAAGATAACTGTAATATTAACTGTTTCCCTATAAAGATATATTTGACAATCATTGACAGAAAAGCCAGCACAATTATCGGTTGAAATTTATATAATCTTTCTTTAAAAACGTCTTTTCAGGAAAATAAGTTTCTTCAAGTCAGTAGTTGTTATCGATCTTTCAAGAATTGATTGATTCTTCCTCCTTCACATTTTATTTGATGTAATCTGGAACGTATAAATCTAGATTTTGTCATTAATCTCTCTTCGAGTTTCATCTGATATCCATTAGGGATTCTGCTGTTGTTGAAAGCCCACAAGTGAACTTGTACAGAATGAAATACGTTGGATTATGAAAATATTCAACAATTAATACAAACTGATCTTGCTGTAGAATACATTAATTGAACATATGAACAGATGGTGTTTTCATTTAATGTTGAATATATATATCTTGGGATAAAAAGGACAATGAATTAAATGATAGATCAAGGTAATAATTGAGTCAATTAGATTCGGTTCATATATATGCCAATGAGGGAAAAGGGATGCTCTAAAACTGAATCAAAGTGATAAACAGTGTTCTGGTTTGTACTTAAGTTAAAAGGTTAATATTAAGTTTTACTTATAAATTCATTGGCAGACGTAAGGTAGGTTTACAATCGAATTAATAGGAAGACATAAGTTAGTTTTACATTCAGATATTCACCCGGAAGTTGGCCTCAGTTTGGAGCCCATTGCACATCTGCATTTTGTATCCTAGCATCCGCTTATTAGTCGAGAGAAAACAATTAATAAGTAGAGGGTAAGTAATATTTTATGATACCGTTCTAGTGATTCTGACACTCATCCCGATATAATCTGTACACCTACAAACCAGGATTGTAAACATCTACGTCAATGACTCGACCATATAACGGTGCACCTCTAAAACTCCTGATGATCAGAGATTAGTATATGATCTTTCTTCCGATCGAGCACGAATTAACCACTAGGCTTGTTATATTCAATGCATTGAAACCAAACATTCCATCACCCTCGATCGGACAATGAACTCCTGCCAGTTACGATGAACACATAAAACCTCAGAGAGGCACCGTACCATGAGATGCTATCAGGCCTTAAACTAACACCTGATTTCAAGTGGAACTCGTACATACAAACAATAGTTAATGATACAGATAAATTGGTCGGCTTCCTATACTACTCCGGTAAATACCTGACTCCATCTGCTACCTTTTAACTTTAAAAGAACCAGATGAGGCCGAAAATGAAGTACTGTTGTCATATTTAGGCGGAAACGGACTAGACCTCACTTACCATTCTTGATAGAGTCCGAAAGCGTCTCCTTGTGGGTGATGAATTATTTTCCACCCTGCAACTCATCTTCCATAGACTGGATATAGTAAGCTTCTCGCTGCTTTATCGCTACATTCACGGAAAGTGTTCTCATGAAATATTACTTAGTTCCTCAAGGCTCGATCTTCATGGCTTAAACCCGCCCAGCCAAACAACTCATATTTCCTTCGTATCCCATCGGCAAGAAGGAGGTTTCACTCGACCAGCTTCTTGTGAACTAGTTCTCTGTTTAACAGACTCCCAATAGGATGTTTTCTCGATCGATACAATCTTAACATGTTCAAGTCGAGGTTGAACCGTTATCTTCCCGTCGTATCTGTACACAATGATTCCTAATGCAACACTCTACCTCGAGTGGCTCCCGGCTCTAGTACAAAGTGAACGTTACTGTAATAAAAAAGAAAAAAAAAGTATGCGATGCCTATTAAGAGAATTTTTTCAACACTTTATCATTGCATTTGATCAGACGTATGACCGTTTTACACTTGAGTCTTAGTCGACGCCATGAAGGTTGCGTATTTTGGGTTTGTCTTACTCATCCACAATCGATGAAGTCGGCGTATACGACGACACTCTGATAGGTAAATACAGTGTTCTCATAAAATCGTAGACTATTACATTTACAGCAAAGAACAGAAGAGTAAAGTCTTCTTAGACAAACCCCACTGGCAACGGGACGTAAATTTTAAGCGACGCACGCATGGCATATATTGTAATTGTTTGGGCTAAAGAAACGCCTTAAGCAGCATTTATTGTAAACGCTGTTAATATTTCTGGCTACACTGCTTGAATTTCTTTACAGACTTTATTTTCTTTCACTACATTATAGTCTGCGGTTTGGTGACTGATGCATACATCTTTATGTTACTTAGAATTATATGAACAACAACGCCAGAGAGGAGTGGTGCAGCTTTGACCATTAGACAGAATTAAAAACAATTTACCCAAATAGGTTCTCTGTCGAGCGGACCCCACAAACTGGGCGTGGTTAACTGTTGAAGCATTGGAGTTAAATAACATATAATGAAATGTAACGCCCGGGTCTCATTACTTGAATAACCTTCGTGGATTTTCAAACTGAATCCTTTATTCAAACTTGAAATAGGACCCAGGAATTCTAACTTATAAGTAGCTAAAAGGTCACGATGCGCTGGCAAGGTCGGAGCCGTCAGTTGTAATTTAGGTAAAGCGCCTTATCGCTAATTAACATGCATGGTCGAAAACCTAAATAAAAGGTGAGCTGCACAGACAAGCAAGGGGAATATCTACAGAAAATGACCTGTGCTGGGCCGGCTATCAGCTATAAAAACTACGATGGTAGACTGGTCGCAGTCCATATCTAGATTTGACTTGAATAATTGTTCAATTTTTATTAGTTTTGTTTCTAATATATCGAGGCAAAGGGCTGAATGAAATTATTAGGACACCTATTGCAGACGAAAATTTTATGTTATTATGTTATGTTATTGATCTGATTCCTAAGGTTAGGTTTCTTTTTTATTATAGTTGGCCCAGCCTAATTATAGGCAACTTGTTACTGAGACACAAGTTCTACTCAATCAGCTTCTTCTCACGAACAGCAAATTTGTGTAATTGACCCGAAATAGAAGGCTTTGCCAATCATTAAAATATTAACCTTTTAAAAATCTTGAGTTAACAGATGCCCCCCACATATTCCCATAAACTTTGACACTAATTCTGTAAATTTCTATAATGAGTGGATTTTGGGCCTTGGACAGGTTGAATATTATTGATATAATGATGCACTATTTACATTATTTGGACAATTGTCCTCATCTTTTTTTTGCCATATTTATCACAACATTTCGGCCGTTGTACGCTCCGGCCTTCTTCAGGTGGTTGTAATGTCGAACTTAACCCTTTATTTCCCTCGCTGTTGTAGACTGTTCTAGTTCCACGTGTCATGTCTAATGGGTGTCAGTTATCAGTTATCTCCTCTTAATTTCCCTCTCCAAGTTCTCGACAGCCTTAAGCAGGTATTGTAAATAGTGTACATAATAACACATCTCAGAAATATAGAGAGATACTGATATAATGATATTTGTAAATAACTGACAGGTAAAGACAAAACTTTAATAAATTATTATTTTTCACTAAGTGATAGCGTAGCAAAGATCGAAATGGTAATGGCTAGACGAACTGCTCTGGCAACGTCACAGAAATTTTAACATACGCACACTTTGCATATATTGAACGTGTTTGGGCTAATCGACTGCCCTAAGCAATATTTTCTATACACGCTGTCAATGTCACTGGCTACACTGTTTGAAATTCTTTAGAGTTTTTTTTTCTCTCTTTCGCTGCAGGATTGTCTGCGGTTTGTTGACGGACGCACGCTTCTTTATGTAACTGAATAGAAGTAAGTAGGGAGCCGTCAGATGCGAATGTGATGTCCTTTCGTGACATTTCGGATATCCTGTAGTTATCAAGAAAACGAACACTTTTCTTTCAAGATTCAAACGAACATATAAATGCAATAATAAAACAGGTATATTGGTTGAGCTGAAAATATATATTTTCACACCTGAAAATGTGTAAGTAAATCTAAGTAGGATTATAACAATTTCTTTTCTTTTCTGTTTTGCCTGTGTTGTGAAATATTTGTTAACTTTTACTTAGTTGAACTTAATTCATTATATAAGGAAATGGAAACATATAAGAAGATTGCGATGCGCCAATCTGAAAACCTCATTTTCATCTTGAGTATTAGCATTTGATGTCGCTGTTTGTAAATGGTCCCGATCATGAAAATAAGACTCCAATTTTCGGGGCGATAATTGGCAATAGATTGAAAAGGGAAGTTGCTGGCCTTTTCCCTACAGTTGATCATATAGTAAGGTCCTAGGTAAGAAAATGGACTATATCCGGCAGCATGGAACCATTTCTTACTTGCTGTTGTTGCTAAGTCCACCTTGGTCTGGGATGGTAGCATCCTTTATGGTCCTAGTTATGGGCAGATAGTTGAGCCCTAAAACATTATAAAAGTATTTCAAAAAAATATAGTCAAAATACCAGCAAGACATTTTCATGATTAAAAATCCCAGCAACACATTTTTGTAAAAAATGAAAAAAAATATATTACCGCCAAAACAAGTTTCAAAATGAAAAAAAAGAAAAAAATACCAGCTGTACATATTCTTAAATGAAGTTACTAATGCGCCCAAGAAAATTAAATTTCGGCATTTAATGTTTCATAAGAGAATAAGGAAACATCTTATGGTAAGTAAGTATACAATAGGTGTGGTAAATCTGACCGATGTATTAGTGTTAATGCTGACAGATATTTAGTAAATCTGACCGATGTATTAGTGTTAATGCTGACAGATATTTAGTAAATCTGACCGATGTATTAGTGTTAATGCTGACAGATATTTAGTAAATCTGACCAAAGTATTAGTGTTAATGCTGACAGATATTTATAAAATATTTTAGGTAAAAAAAGATTCGTCAAAAAATAAGTTTCTCAAGTCCACTATTTATTATTGCGATTTCTGTTCTTAATTTTTTTTTAATTTCTTTTTTTAATAGTTTCTCACCAAGTAAGGCGATAAAGCCACTAATACTCAAGGTGTTACTGAGAGTAAAATATTATCGGAAAAATCGTTATCAACAAGGGAGAGAACAATGAAATAACAGTATTCAAAGAGGCAAACGATGACGATTTTTATTACATTTAATTTTTTGCAGATCAAAGTCGACTGGAACGCAGGAAGCCGGAAGAGTGTTCCAGCCCTCAAGACAGAAGTGAGGGAAAATAAAATGTTAGCATATATCATTCTGTTATGTCTATTGTAAAATGGCGACACTGTTAAGCTAGTACTGTTATTAAAATCCTAAATCGGATGTGCCAGAGGGAAATGCTCACCAAAAGAGTAACCAAGAAAATATTTATAGAACAAGTAGGCGAGGTTACGTCGAGATGGTGCAAAAGTGTCTGAAACCAAGATGACATGCCAGGAACAGTAATATTGCAGATCCGTCTTTGGATTTTATCAAGAACATCTAGATATATAGCAGAAGGAATGGACCACATAAAATAACAATATTCAATGCACAGACAAATGGTAGACATATAAAGCTGAAGTTATATTCCGGCAAGAACCAATTGTCTCAAACGATAATTTAATATTGGTTGACTTAACAATTGATTCAATATAATCGTTCCACGTTATGTCAGTTTGAAACGTCAGTCTGAAACAGCGCAATGAGTCACTCATCTGGCGGTTAGCATCAGCCATGCTAAGGCGATAAAGTTTCTCTAAGACTTATAAAAGAAAACATTTACGTTCTGTAGGCGTTACTCTTAAAACAAAACATTTTTGTATAATGTGGAAATTGTGATTATGTATTAATTACTTTATAAAATATTATATAATTTGTGTAGGGAATTTTCGTTTTATTACATTATTTATAATTGGAGTAATATCCTGATCTATTTTTTTTTTTGCTTAGGACCACGTTTAAGTCGATACGTTTTCTGCTTTTTCCAGGTGCTAGATGGTCTATGTGTAGTATGACACTAAGGTAGGTGAATGGTTGCTCTGGATATACTCGAATCCGACGAATGAAAACGAACGTTACCTGACATCAGTATCCGCTTTCGCAAGCGTAGGAAAAATTTGGAATACGCTGACTCATATGAACAACTACGCCAGGGAGTAATGGGACAGCGTTCACCATATATCGAAAGATGGAATATAAAATCCAATGTATCTGAATAGGTTTTCCGTCGAGCCCTACCTCAAACTGATCGAGATTGACTATACTGGACGGTGATAAAATGTAACACTTCGATTTCATCACATGGGTAACCTTCAGGGAAATTTGAACTGAACTATATATTCGTCACAGTAATCAGTCGATTCATCAGGAATAATTGTTCTATTTTTGTTAGTTTTGTTTTCACGGCGTCCAAATATATTCGCGCTATCCGCTAAAGCGTTGCACTCAATTATTAGGGCATTTATTGTAGATGGAATTCGTTATATTAATGGGGTGATTCCTCTCATTAGCGTTTTTTTATTATATAGAATCTCCCCCGCCAAAATGACCTCATTTTGTAGTTTAATAGCGTAGCCAATTGTTCAAATGACTTAAAATTTAGGAAAAAAAATGTGTTGACTGTGCATGCAACGACTGATCATCACAGAAGCCTTAGACTTACAAAATTTATCATTTACCAGCAACAATTCAAGACAAAGGCAAAACTCGGTTTAACCAAATCCAAAATAATATTTAATCAAAAACGAAATTATGTGTTGACAGTGAGTGATTACGTTCTCTACGGTATTAGTGTTAAAGTATATAGGTAAAAGTGATATTCCCATTTGTGCACATGGTGAAGAATTAAAAATGTCTTTTCCTTAATTAAATTTGCGAGATAATAGGAAGTGAAACAATACTTAACTGGTGTCGCTAATATGAGGTGTTCCCAGTTCTTGACCATAGCGATGCCCTGAATCAATTAGTTCCATTTTGACCGCTGTCCTTGAAGGAGTGGTACAATGGATAAGTGATTGCTTTCCTTCCATCTGCCGACATGAAGTTCAGTAGCTGGCGGATTTCAGTATTCTGAATTGAAAATTTCTGTGCTATGTTTACGGTGGATATCGATGACGAACCTTACGGACGTAGTTGTAAGCTGAAATTCGCATCTACATGAGATAAATGCAAGCGGCGAGGAAAATGAGTGGATGTAAAAAATGCTTTTTCAGACAAATGTTTTTTTAGGTCCGCTACATGTGAGCGTTTATGTTAATGAGAATCACACAGGAAAATGAATCGGGTCTGCCAATGATGAAGACAGTGTGCTGTTGAAATAGCCACCACATTCCCCTGTCTAAACACTTTATGATTTATTTATTTTTTATTTTTTTTGCTATGGGGCTATGTGAAAAGACGGCTCTTTTCCTACGAGCGTAGAACTTTAGCATAGAATCATTGAGGCACTGGAAAATATCACGTTAAACATACTAACGCGTGTTTGACAAGAGCTGGATTACCAACTTGACGTATGTCGTGTCACAGTTGTTGTCCATTTTGAAAATTTGTGAAGCTTTGTGAAATCGGTTATAAAATCTGCAACCCTTTGAATATCTTGTTTGAATTTTGATAAATAAATCTTGTATTGTTCAACACGAATCTTATTTAATTTAATTTAAGTGACGCATGTAGTTATTCAGATTTTTCACATTTTAAATATTGTCATTTGGTAGGAAATATCCTATATTTAACCTAATACAATTATAGCTATTCTGTTAATGCTTTCTTTTTAAATTGAATTTAAGCAATTCACTGCATAAGAGCCACTCAAGTTAGACGCTTACTGAATGACGTATGTTATTATGAATGTAAGAATAGGAAGTATAAAGTAAAAATTATGAGGACATGTTGTATAGGTAACGATTGATCCTAGACTTCTAAAAGTGAAGATTCTAGTGTTTCCGGGTGTATCCTCGTTGGAGTCTGTTCCACAAAGTAGCTTGTCCGTGGGAAAATAATTCCGAGCAGAACAGCATGCTTATCAACACAATACGTAAGGAAGGTGAATAAATCTACGTAACTGGCAGGGCTGAGTTTGATTGTAAAGATTTGAGCTGATTGTACTTGTGTTATTGTAGATACCTATAGGTGTTGTCTAAGAATAATTTGAAAGAAAACGACTGTACTACTATGCCCTAGATTTATCGATTGCCCTGTCATAGTGTAGCACGCCTTTGGGGGCAAAGTAAATAATCAAAGGTGTCGTTTCTTCTTCGAGGGCGCGAGAAAAACGATACTCTAATTTGACAAGTAATAGTATTGAACTCTTTTATCAGGCGGGCCGTTAATATAACGGTTTTCAGTAAATAAAATTGAATCGTCGATATGAATTCAAATTCTGATTTCCTACATTAATGTCCCTGGCAAAAAGCATGAATCCATTCGTCCTCTACATCGGTTAGCTATTAAATATCAATACTGGGCTGTCTAACTCTGAGTAGCAGATAATCTATAGGGTACCCAATAAAAAAGCGATAAAATTAAAATAAATATATTTAGCTGTCACGATTCACTCGCAAGCTGAACAACTATAGCAGATGTTCGAAATATTTGCCTGAATCTTTAAAAAAAGTTGTAATCGTGGTAACGAGGTGGCAGTAGCTTTGCGGATAGTGTCAAGAGAAATTTCATTCCAAGCTTCAGGTAACTTCCCTTCCAATGAATCAATATCGACGATGTCCCGAATACGGTTTTGCTCATGATTTCGGAGTATACTCCAGATACACTAATCTATAACATTCACATCTGGACTTTTTAAGGTCCACTGAGATGAACCAACCAGAGCTATTCTATTTTCTCCAAGAATAAATTTAACGCATTTTTACTGGGGACCCTGTAGAAGTACAAAGTTGTATTCGAAACAGTGGAAAAATAAAAGAGGCCACTACTTTTGCATGAAGCTATGATAGTACCCACATAACAAAGTAAATGAACATGTTGAGATATATATTCACATGTAGAAGTAATCGTTTATTTGTATGGAGTAAAAATTTGTAATCCAAAATCCGGCAAATTTAGTGACCCGGCACTTTTCTTTTCTAGTCCTAGTCCTCAGAGCGTGACATTTAAGTTGCGATAATAAGTCTGTTTGATTTATCAGTACAATTTTACAAGAAGATTCACCGTCTGACGCATATGTCAGAAAAGGGGTTGCAAGGTAAGAAAATTGAGAATACTCTATATAAAATGAACTGGTTTCCCAAAAGCGCAGGTTAGCCATTACCCTACGACACGTGTCGTGAGAATTATTTTCAACATGCTCGTTTTATATTATGTAACATCTAATTGTACTATGTTAAAAAAAAAAGAGAACCGACCCCGTGCCTTACACATATTTGCCGTCGTAATCTGCGTAGTATTAAACGTTGGTGATCAGAATGACATTTGAGTTCGCTAGTGAACTGACAGCATCTCATTTTTTTTAAATCCGCACAACATTAGTCCCTCTATACGTAAGTGTATTTTCACGTACCGATTAATAGTTTCGCATTCTGTCATATTCCCTTCCTGCAGAAAGAGCACATGAGAAATACGTATTTGCCAAAAAAAAAAAAAAAAAAAAAAAATAGCATAGATTCCTCTGTGGATTTGTGAAAGGGTATGAATTTTGTATATACGTGGCCTTTCTTTTTAGCAGCTTGTCACGGGCTAAAATGATATCTCGCCAGAAATATAATATTCTTAAAACGGCTGGCGAGTTATTTTGTCTATGTCTTGCCGTATTTTTACAGGTCCCGTAACTATTTATGACCTGAGGAATGCTATACAATTCAATTGCCTATGATTTATAAGGAAATCTAGTCCGAGATATCGCCTATGTATCGATATGTTCAATAAACATACTGCTGCTGAATGTGAATAACCCAGTATTTAGTAAAAAAAAATGTATTCTCGTGAATTTTGACAATATATGAAGGTCAATGAATTTTATATTTATACAGAATTTGATTGATGACAATGTATTAATGAACAAAAAGATAGTGAGAGCGACGATTTAGTAACATTACTTAACCTGTTAGTGAACACATCGACTTAATTACAGTCCGTAAATTAGTATTGAAATAATATTTTCTAACATTGCTGATCCTGCTATTGAAAGAGATGTTCTATCTTTGCTAAACTGCTACTGAAAGCAATGATTATTTACCATTGTTTAAACTTATATTTAAAGCAATTAAAGGCAATGATTTATTACCTTACCTTATCTTGCTATTGAAAGAAAGTATTTTCTTCCATTGCTTAACCGGCGATTGATAACAATGTTTCATTACAATTGTTTAAATTTATTGAAAGAACTGATTTTCTATCATTATTTAACGTATTCCGTAGATATAATCCTTGTTTTTTCTCTAATTTTGTGAAATCACTGCACATTTTGTCTAAAATAATGCAGGTTTTCCATTCCCTTGATGTGTCGCAGATTTCACGAATATTTTTCTTGTGTACGTAATCAACCCAATTTTACAAAAGTAAAAGTAAATCCTTAATTTTATTCATCAATGCTACCAATATAATCACATAATGGGTTTCCAGAATTGGCGTGGATTCGTAAAATCTCCCGACATGACCATACTTCTTTCAAATTTTTGAATAGTAATAAGGGAACGGCCGTGACTGCAAATCCGAGAGTTAGCAGGAGAAAAATTCTAAACCACGTCGGATGTAACGACGGTTTCTTCTGCTAAATGTAACGCAGGTTCGAATCCTGCCTATGGGAGGCGCATGATTTTTTTTTAAATTCTTGAATATTCTGAACTGTAGACGAAAATATATAAATATGTTTAAAAAATACAATAAATATGTTTTATTTTAAATATAATGAGTCACTATATAGTGTTGATTTTTACATCCACACTGTACCTCTATACGAATGTCCTCTTTCAGCATATTCACAACGAACTTAAAAACTAAATCAATCAATGACGTTACCTCGCTACGCCGGCGTTATTTTTTTTACCGAACTGTTTGTAATTTCGCTTTCAATGTTTCACCTCGATTTAGCGAAAGCTTCATTCCAAATGCTGAACAATGTACGAGGAAAGAGGAAGATTCTGTTAAAAAACAGGAAGGAGGATAGTGAATTGCTATGGGATATCAATCCTCTTATATGACGATGAAGGCTTGTCAATCTCAGCACACATGAAGCGGAAACTGGAGACAACAAAAATGTGATTCTATAGAAAGGTGTTGTGATTTTCATGGACGGGACGAGTAAGGAACTATGAAGATTTAAAGAAAATAGTAAAAGAAAAAGAACATTAGTACTCTGAATCAAAGATACAGCTGAAATTTCATGAACACATAATGAGGAAACAGGCTTTGCTGAATTTAACTTTCATAGGACTTATCCAGAGCAACAGCGATGGGGTAATGCGGCGAGCCATTTACCTGACGAGTTTGTGTGGGTGATGGCGGAATTGACGTGTGTGGGGGTGGTCTTTGAAAAGAAGATAACACTGCTAAGGGCCTTGAATGCTTGGAAGTTGTGGAGAGCCATGATAACCCTTATGTAGAGACATTAAATTAAGAAATAAATAATAATAATAATAATAATAATAATAGATTAATAATAATAATAATAATAATAAGAAGAAGAAGAAGAAGAAGAAGAAGAAGAGGTACACGTCCATGTTGAATTTAACTTGTTGGGCAGATATTTCTTCCATTCAATCTCTTTCCCTGACTGTTATTCTTGCGTGAAGAAGGAATGTTTGCGTTTCAAATTACCTCATGTCTATTTGCAGACGCCTACTTAATAGCCATGACAAACATCTCTACGCTCACGTTATGATTTATATAAATCTCTCTATGTGAGCACCTGTTATTGGGTAGAGCCTCTCTGTTACGAAGTCGATGATGCTGGTCTGAAATTGTGTAACTACAGCGCCGGCGTCATCTCATGATTCTTACTGTTGAAATGGTGTTACTAGAATTATTTTGATCGTCATTATTATTATTATTATTATTATTATTATTATTATTATTATTATTATTATTCATTTTGTTCTAAGTTGTATCACAATATTATATATAATGTGTTATTATTTTATATTTCATTTTCATCTTTATTATTATTTCTGCATTTAATATTTTATCCCGATTATATTATTGTTCGTCTGTTAAATTTTTGTGTCTTTCCTGAGATGTTTTCTTTTTCCCTTCTTTTGACTCGTCTTCATTTTCTGATCTTTTCGCCATTCGTTTCCATTTGTAATGCTAAATTAGTTTTGTTTTTTTTATAACTCTTTTGATTTATTGTTTTTCTTATATATATATTTTTAAATTTCTCTTTCATATTCTTTCTTCCATTGGCCCTGCCCTGGCGTCTCGTCTACAGTCACTTTCTCACAGACGCACCGTCGCTTCCCTCTATCTGTTCTACAAATACTTTCATGGAAATTGCCTGAGGAGCTGCATCTGCTGGTTCCCAGACTTCATGAGTTCAAGTGCCCACGAGGCTGGCATCCTGCTCTCAACCCCTTCACTGTCGAAACTCCTAAATGTAGCCGTCTCTTCTACTCTAATTGCTTCTGCTGTCTCTGCACCTCTCGCCTATGGAACCTCTTCCTTCTCTTGTTTCCCTGTGAGTTATAATCTCCAGCTTTATTCATGTAATGTCAATCGACATCTCCAGCTGCCTTTAATCTATCTACTACCCTCATCCTTTCTTCTATCACCCTATCTGATCTTCCTATTTTCTGTAACCCCTTGAGTCCTAGTGGCTTCCCGCCTTGCTTGGGGTGAAATGCATAAAAAAAAAATACTTGCTTTATTTTTCTTTATTCTCCCTTTATTCTTGCTTTTATTTTATTTTATTCTTCCTTTGTCCTTTTTTATTCTTCCTTTATTCTTTATTTATTCTTCTTTTATTATTCATTTATTCATATTATTCTATTTTTGGGGTTTGTCTATATTTCTGAGATGAGGTATTATGTACAGTATTTACATTAGTCGGACTATTGTCCTCATCTTTTGTCGCCATATTTGTTTAACGTTTCGGCCGTTGTACGCTCCGGCCTTCTTCAGGTGGTTGAAATTTCGACACACATGGACAGTGGATAAAGGCGTTGTTGATCCAGTGACAGACCCAAAGAAGGTGAGTTCAATTCTGTTAAGGCAGTGGAGAACTTTCGGAGGAAAAATTAGCAGGAGATAACCGATAACCGACATCCATCAAAACATGGCACGTGGAATTAGTAGAACAGCCTCCCACGATCGAAATAAAGGGTTCAGTTCGAAATTCCAACCACCTGAAGAAGGCCGGAGCGTACAACGGCCGAAACGTTGTGACAAATATGGCGACAAAGATGAGGACAATAGTCCGACTAATGTAAATACTGTATTCTATTTTTATTCTTTCTTTATTCTCCCTTTATTCTTCCATTTATTTTATTTTATTCTTCCTTTGTCCTTTTTTTATTCTTTCTTTATCGTTCTTTTATTATTCCTTTATTCTTTATTCATTATTTATTCTTACTTTATTCTTCCTTTATTGTTTCTTTATTTATCATTTCTCTTTTTTATACCCCATTTTACTGTCTTCGTTCTGTCCTTACTTTCCCACTTTTTTCTCATTTATATTTTCTTTATTTCCTTTTTAATATCACGTAATAATGCTTCTATATATTACCTTTCTTTATTTCTCAATTGCTTTCTGAATTTTTTTTTTTCGTTTTTGGTATATTTCTCGCTTTGTATCTTTAAGTCTTTTCCTTCTACTCAATGTTTTACTTTTTTTGTTTAATTTCATTGTTTCTTTAATTTTAGTGTCTTTATTTGTTTTATTATTATTGTAATTCGTCGATACTTTCCTTTTTTTCACTCATTTTTATATTTTTTTCTTTGTTCCTTTTTATCTACTTTCTGTCATTTTTTATCTGTTTTTGTTCATTTTTTTCTATATTTCGTTCCTTCTTTTTTATTTCTTTTTTTATTCGTTCTAATTTGCTTTCTTTAAAACATCGTTTTTTCCTTTTATGTACAGTTCTCCTGCCTTTTCTAAGGTTATCTTCCTCTGGCCTCTTTTTTTAGTTACCTTCTTTTTTTTTCATTATCTATTATATTTTCAATCCTTCTTTCATTTATACTTTCTTTCGATTCTTGTCTTTTTTTTGCATCAGTTGGCCTCTGTATATTACTTCCGTAACTGATTTTTTCATTTACTTTAGATTATTTTTTTTCTTTTATTTCTCCACGTAATTTTCTCACATTTCATTACAAAGTATTATATCTATTCCAACATCTTTGTCATCAAGTTATTAATGTCATACTTTCTTTTCTTTTCGAAATAATAGTTTGTATTCAGCGATTATATTTTTTATCTGACTCTTCATATAAGAATGACATGTCAGACTCATCTTTATGTGCTACAAGCAAATGAATTCTCTATCTATCTATCTATCTATCTATCTATCTATCTATCTATCTATCTATCTATCTATATATATATATATATATATATATATATATACATATACACATATCTGTACATATATATATATATATTTATATCAGTGTATCTATCTGTCTGTCTATCTATCTAATTGTATCTATCTGTCTGTATATCTATCTATCTATCTATCTATCTATCTATTCATCTATCTCATTGTATCTATCTATCTATCTATCTATCTATCTCATTGTATCTATCTGTCTGTCTGACTATCTATCTATCTCATGGTATTGCCTATCTATCTATTTACCTACATATCTATCTATATTACATGGTATTCTCCATATATCTATCTTACTATAGTCTCTATCTATAAAACTTTCATAAAACACACACATTCATATATATATATATATATATATATATATATATATATATATATATATATATATATATATATATATTTTGTTTGTGTGTGTGTATGTGTGTGTTCAGCTTAATAACCTGCAAATATCCATTAGAGTAGGGACGCTAAGTGAAGATCGAACTCATTAGTGATAACCTACGTAGCACTCTTGAGAGCTACTGATTCAAGGTCAGACTCTCTCTCTCTCTCTCTCTCTCTCTCATAAACAGCCCTACGTACACACATTTGACTATACAGACACGTGTGTGTGTTTCTTCCTCCGATATTATAAACAAATTTTCTTGTAATATAATATTTTCATTTTTTCCAGTATCCGAAAATCTCTTTCCTGAAAGTCAATTATGTTAATAAAAAAGAAAATAATTATAAATAATCTATGAAATTATCGGATTTTTTCTGCAAAATCATAGCTAAATTATGATTTACTGAGAAACTTTATGAATTATTTGTATGTCAATAAGCTTCCTGCGAGAATGCCAATAATTTACGTGACATCATTTTTGAATACGCAGTTATAAATTTTCGTTTATTATTTCAAAATAGATATGAGCACGAAAAAATAAGCTCTAATCTTTTAATTTCTTAAAGGTTAAAACCATTCATACACTTGGCGATAGATATGTGATACAAACTGCAACTCGCTCTATAAATAATAATATTTTGGAGTTAACATCTTTCCTAGGATCTGCACCGAAAGCGAGTCCCTCTGGTGGTATAGTTCTATCTAAAATCAGTCGCATCCATTCGCTAAAATTCAGAAGGATAGGAAAAGCACAAGTCAGAGAGAAGTGCATGCCAAGGGAAAATGTCGTAAATAAAAGACAGCAGATAATGGTAAGAAAATGTGCACCGCATCTGAGTTTAAACAAATGCAATATGAATAAATGCAAACAAGATGGGAAAAGTACAGATGTTGATAACACCAATACAGAAGTATAAAAAGTATGGAAAAATATCTAGTAAATAGTGCGAGAGAAAATATGATATTTTTCAGCTGGAAATATAAAATATAAAAAGAAAAACGATTCATATAACAAAAGAATATGCGATGTAGCCGTTAGCATGTTAAGTGACATTTTACCCAGGCCTTTTTGTTTACTTTAGACCTTACTGTAATACTTGTGTATGGCACACTTGCTTGGATATAACAGTAGGGCGGTGTGGTTTTGGTTTGCAACTACAACAGACAAGTCTGATGAACTTTTGGTTATCAAAGAAAGACAATTTAGAATAAAAAAAAAAACCTGTTGCTGTGCGACTAGCAAATTCATCTTGAAAAATACCCACTTGTTATGAAAAGCAAATCACCAACAACCAGCCTACTGAGCCTGTGGCACTATGTTCCCCAGGAGTGTTTGAAGGATGACATAGCGTAATCGATATTGTCCTGAGCATTAGATGATGTCTGGTACAAATATTGTTTATGAAATTCATAAATGAAATACAGAAAAGCAATATATATATATATATATATATATATATATATATATATATATATATATATATATATATATATATATATATACACACACACACACACACACACACACACACATATATATATATATATATATATATATATATATATATATATATATATATATATATTGATAGATATAAAAAGTGAACATAGAAGTCAACACTCAGAGGCGGCAGGCTGTTTCATTCTAAACCAAATCGTCAGGCCGCGAATGTTGGATTTTTTCGCGACTTTTTATATATATGTATCAGTGGTGTATTGTGGGTAACTGATTCTAGCGGTTAATTTGACGGGAGTAGCTTGTATATTCATTTATTTATTCGGGTTAAATTAAGTTACTTGTTTTTTCGTTTTTTTTATTCTATATATTTATTCATTGTTTACGGTTTTCTATGTTTTTTTATGTAGTGAAACAAAATGGGGGAATTTGTTTAGGGCACTTATTTAATAGTTTGTTTTGGACTGGGAAGATAAAGCTATTTATTGGTCCATTTTTTTGGATTGATTCCCGTAGTCTATTTTGCTCATTTGGCGGGAGACAGTTTTTAATTTCTTTATTATTTTTTTTATTTGTTTATTTGGATAGGTTATTTTACTTGTCTTTGCTTATTCATGAGTATTCGAACGGATATTTTAGCGATAGCGATTTGTTGATTTGATCATTCATTTATTTATTTGGATTAATTTTTTATTTTACATGTAAAATCAATGCAAATAATATATATATATATATATATATATATATATATATATATATATATATATATATATATATATATAGATAGATAGATAGATGTGTGTGTGTCTATAGAAGAATCTAGAGAGCGCTTCTTTAGTAATCAGTTGCAAATTATTTTTAGAGCATCATCTAAATTCAGCTAGATGAGCCACGGATTAACTTGTTCGTAAAATTTTAATGAAATGAGGTATTTTTTTTTAAATAAACCAACTATAGAGTAAGAATGAAACTTTTAAACAATGCTTATAAATTTGATATCCTGCTGTCGAAAAAATGCTCAGAAATGTCTGTACTATCTTTTCGTTGACAGAAAACATCCAATGAATATCGACTTGAAAAACGTCATGAAATATCCAGAAAACTTGACATTGCATAAATAAAGAATATCTCTTAACTTGCATTTAGAAAAAAAAAAACAAAAACAATATATATGCGCCAATGAGTGCAGAACCATAGAAATATCAGAAAATTAGAAGTGTCCTTTTCTCGCCAGAAATAACGCTGCACAGCATCATGATTCTAAGAAAAGAAGACATACCAGAATTTGTATTCTGTGCAAGCAAACTTAACAGCTTAAGCTATGCAAACGATGGAGTTAAGGGCAGGTTCAAAATAAATAAAAAAAGAACATAACGTACTATTAAATAAAATGGCGATGAAAGAAAACAAAAACTGACCAAATAGTTTCATGGTAACTGTTCGGATGAGATTTTCGCTATGCTACATAGACTTGAAGAATTTAAGCACAATACTAGACTGGCGCCAAGATCTTATCAATGTACAGTAGAGCTGGCTAGATTTAACCGTAAATTATATGCTAAATGATTCTTTTAGCACACTTAGCACTTGTGGCACTCCCTTCCAGTTCCATGCTCTCCATTCAAACATTAATCGACAAAATGTAATGTAAAACGCTATCGATTGTCCGCCTGATTAAACTTCTGTTTTTTTCTCGTACCTTAGTAAAGTTTTTGTTTATAATTTTTTCCAAACACAGTATCCCCTTGCATGTTAGTGGCTTTACTAAATCTAGTTTTACATAAAGGCAATAATAATAACAATAACAATAATAATAATAATAATAATTATTATTATTATTATTATAATTATTATTATTATTATTATTATTATTTTTATTATTATTATTTCTCCTAGTATTCCTTAAATTTAGTGATTACATGGTTTAAAAACCCTAAATATTTTTGTCTATAAAATAAAATTTATAATCATCATCATAATCATCATCATATTCATAATCATCATCATCATCATCATCATAGTCATCCACTTCTTTTTCTTCTTCTTCTTTTTCTTCTTCTTGTCGTTAGTCTGTCGTTCTTTCTCTCTCTTTTCATGTCAAATTTCATTTATGCTCAAACAATTCCAAACTGCTTCTACTGCAAGTAAAGTAGGTTCACTGTGTCGTGCCAGAAGTTTTTTCGCGTCAGAATCCATCTTACGACTCTACAAATTTACCATTACGTCCGTGCATTGAATAATGTCAGCATATCTGATCTGGTGCATCTGTTGTTCATTACGAGCTTCTCGACAAAATCCATAGAATGAATTACAATCTTATTGACTCCAGTCATTTTTCTCACAGACTTAATGTGAATTCCTTCCCTCTGTTCGACAAAAATTTCCATAGCAATTGCTCTGACGAGATTTTTTCCCCTGATGACCCGACTACATGAATTTAAGCGTGCTACTAGATTGGCCTCTGAGTCCCACTCTTTGATGAGAGTTAAATGTAACCGACACTTCTACGCCAAATATTACTTTTCTCGCACTTACCGACTGTGCAACTCTCTTCCTCTTAATTACTCCCGTCATAAATACAATTTTCAAAAAAGTAAATGTAACATCAATCGCCATATCCTGATGTCTTAATCCCCGTTCATCTTTTGTCCAATCCCCTCTATACCTACACTCTGTAACTCTCTGTAACCCCCAGCGTGATAGTGGCACTCTCGCCTTGCTTGTAGTGAAATGTTTAAAAAATAGAAAAACATGCACCAGTGAATCCTTAGAACCTGATATATAGAAATTAGATGAATGTTGATCTGATATAGCAATTAGATGATTGTTGATCTGAAAACTTCATCGTTTAATTAAAATGAGAAAAAGAGGAAATTTTTTTTTCTTTTGTCGAAGGCCAGTTTCTCCGGAGAAAATGTGTGTATCTTTGACTTCTTGTGTTTGAAAGATAAAAAAAATAGTGTGAGGAAAAATGTCTTGGGATCTTTGAGGAGAAGTGGGCATCGTAGATCAAATTTATTGCCACTGCGTATCACAGGATAATATATGTTTGAAGGTATCGTGTTTGGTAGCTTTATTTGTTTTAAATATTTCACTATTTAAGCAGAATCAGGTATTTTTTTATTGTACATACATACACATAATTATATATATATATATATGAATGCATATATATATCCAGACATATAAATATATCCCTACATATATATTCACACACACATATATACACATATATATGCACACACACACATATATATGTTTGTGTGTGTCTGTTTGTCTGTCTGTTTCCACACGTGTACCTACATACATTTACACTCAGTAATATGTATGTATAGACCATTATATATATATATATATATATATATATATATATATATATATATATATACGCACATATATTTTGTACATGTATAACTCTACATGGCTATTCATACTAACCACTACTTTTATACGTACACATATAAATGCAAACACAAACACACACACACACACACAGACACACACATATATATATATATATATATATATATATATATATATATATATATATATATATATAAATATATACATACGCACACATATATATGCATAAATATATACATACACACACATAAATATATATATATGTACGTGCAACAGTCCGCCCCCATATACACACATGCACACATTCTTACACCCTACAATATATCTATAATGTCTTTATTAATATTAAACATAAATAAATATACCCGGGTCGAATATAGTCAAAAATAATTAAAGGCAACAGAGAAATATATTAGGCAAAAGTCCACGTTAGGAAATTCAAATTAAAACACAATACAGAAAATGTCGGAAAAATATTTCAAGATAAAAAAGAAAGAGATTTATACCTGATTAATAATTTCCCGCGCGTAATGGTAATAAAAAAAAACAACTTTATTCGGAATAAATACTTATCCTCCAAAATTTATTTAACCGGATCAGTTACGCGAGAAAAAAAAACACCTCTGTATTCGACAATTAATCGTTAATTGAATGAAAAATATGGAAAACAAAACAAGACAATGAAGTGTTATTCATCACCACAAAGAGAAAAATAGATCTGATCACAAATTATAGTGAAATAATATCATTGTAATTAAAAGGTAAATTAATTTCTTATGACGAAAATCTATTTAAATTGCAATAACTTCATAATATTCTAATTTATATGTGCAGTTAGGTTTATATATCATTTTTACAAAGCTAATACTGATACAGTCTCAAATATATGTATGTATATATGTATTTTAAAAATATTATTATAGTGGATATTTTGTATTTGATCTAGACTACAAGTTTTCATTATTAAGCAGTTAGCATTACATTTATCCGCCCGAGTATTCGAGAAATCTTAGAAAAGAAACCACAAGGGACTGATACGGTTTCTTGTACTGCTCGACCGCGTAGAACGTCTCAGCAAGGAAGGCACCTCTATAACACTGACAAGAAATGCGCACTCCGCACACATAAGATTTTCTTCAAAATTTCTCCAATGGGTCTCCGAGACGTAACTGAAACATCCACTAGGGAACTAACTGAAAATGGGCATCTATTTCAAATAAGAATTATTTATGATAATAAAGTTTGAAGAAAAAATGTCTTATTGAATATGTAAATATGTATAGATAAACATTTGACTTCATAAATAAAAGAATTATTAGTCTGAAGAATTGCTTTCTTGGTACGGAACGCTTTATGTACGACTTATTCGTTCAATGTCTTATTTCCGACACATACATATATAGACACGTACATATACTCATACAAGTACGCACACACATAGACACACACACACACACACGCCCAAACACACACACCCCCCCCATATATATATATATTATATATATATATTTATATATATATATATATATATATATATATATATATTATATATATATATATATATATATATATATATATATATATATATATTATTGGTTTTATATATATATATATATATATATATATATATATATATTAGTTTATATATATATATATATATATATATATATATATATATATATTGGTTTATATATATATATATATATTGGTTTTTTATACATATATTTATTGGTTTATATATATATATATATATATATATATATATATATATATATATATATATATATATATTGGTTTATATATATATATTGGTTTCAGTGAAGATTACTGACAAGACACTACTATTAAGCGTTTTCTTATATTTTCTTTTTGCATGCTTACACGAGATTTATTCTTTGACTTACACGGAAAATACCGACCGAAAAATCTTGTACAAAAGACAGTTTGTTGCCGAAACGCAATAATATATATATATATATATATATATATATATATATATATATATATATATATATACGTATGTATATGCATATGCAGTTTTGCTGGTGGTGTTGTTTCTATATGCTTTTGTCAGCCCTTGAAATATACATTTTAAAAATACAAATTTATCACCTTTCCAATTTTATTATTCCAGTCTATCATTTACTCTACTAATATTTATCTCGATGTCATTCTTCTTCGTTTTGCATTTGTTACTAAATTTCCTGATATGAAATTAATTGACATTAATTAATTATTAATTAATTATTCCCGTCTCCATTACCTTCTATACTTGTGTACTTTAGCTTCTCTTTCATTAGATATACGAAAAAGATTACAGCGGCCAATTTAATAAAATGCAAACTAAAACGTGAACAGAACGCCAAATACACACACAGGCAAACAGACACACACACACAAACACACACACACATACACACATATATAGAGAGAGAGTGAGAAAGAGAGACAGACAGAGACAGAGAGACAAACATGTAAATCATTTTGAATGGACGCGTCTTCTGTCTTTGAATTCAGGACGGAACAAATTCTACTAACGTTTATTTAACAAGTCGAATTCACATGAAACGTGATTAACTTTTGAATGTTAAACAGCAGAAAATAAAATTACAAGAATGTCTATCTTCTTTTTCTCCATATCTTTTCCTCAGATGAAGATTTAATAGAAATGAAACATTATATTATTATCGTTTGAACGCAAGAACCGTCAATATTATCGCGAAATATAAAAAAAATGAAAGTAGCAGTTTTTTTCCTCCTCCTATAATTGCTTTTATTTCTTCGTGTCCCTCATAAAAATATATATATATATATATATATATATATATATATATATATATATATATATATATATATATATATATATATCTCTGTAGTGTACTTCTCTCTTAAGACTGAAAAGAAGCTAGAAATTATTCGACCCATGTCTACTGTCCATCTTCATATATATATATATATATATATATATATATATATAGATATATATATATATATATATATATAGAGTATTAATTCCTGTAATTCACTGCTATTAGCAAGCAGGGAATTTTTTTTTAACTTGATGAAGACCCTGCTGGCAGAAAATATGGAGTAACCTAATTGAAATATGAAAACAACAAAAAAATATCAATATACCATCCAGTGTGTCTGAATATTTTAAATTATATATATATATATATATATATATATATATATATATATATATATATATATATATATATATATATATATGTGTGTGTGTGACTGAGTGTGAGTGTTACTTTTGTCGTATATATATTCTTAGTCGTCTTACACTCTTTACCGTTTTCATTACGAAAGTCATTTCATTAATTCTTCTTCTTTTCTTTCTGTAACTCAATTTTTCTTGTCTTTTTTGTCTTCATGTAGCTGCTTCGTCTTTATTTACCGCCAGATCCTTCCAAATACTTTTCGACCTCAACACCATCATTTTATATCTGTCTATCTATATCACCTGTCAACTTCTTTTACAAGTTACATCGTCTGTCGGTCATTTACATTCACCCTCCTCTTATCCTTACTACCCCACCCCGCTTCAAATACTTACATTTCCAAATGAAACGCGATAGTAATTTGTACGTGAAACCATATCTTTCTCCCTCTGTGTTCCAATCTCGAAATATTAGCTACTTCACCGTCTGTGACAGCCGCATGAGACGACAAGTAATCATAGTCCATTAATATTCGTGCCAGCTCCCCTATTTAACACTTGTAGAAAAAAATATATATTTGGAATTATTTTTGCCGCTTGAGGTCATTTTCCTTCATACTTTATCGAAGTTGGTTTGCAACATATGCATGGATAATTGTACACTGAATGAACAGCCACTGTAGGCTTCTTGCTACGCATTTGTCTCTGTTTAAATAGCAAAGACATATTATTTGTTAGAAATGAAATAAAAACAATCTTATAACAACACAAAAATCGTGGAAAACAATCTGGAAAATATCTTTGTCGGTTAGGAAGAAATGAAACTTCTCACAAAATAAAAAGTTATATAAATATCAAGAGCGTCTCCCAGATATTTCAAAGTATAAAGTTGCCAATGATGCCCATGAATGATTAATGAAAACAGCATTTAGAGTTTTGAGATGGATTTGAGCTGCCATTGGAATAACAGTGGTAACTTATAAATCTCTCCGATGCGTGCATAATATGAATAAAAAAATCCTTGCAAAATTAAAATAGGAACTGAGAATTAGGGGAAAATTTCAGACCCTAGCAAAGAAGCTTTAACTAACTCATCATAATCGCCATTGTCTTCCTCACCCCAAGGCCGGTATAATCGAAGAGTTACTGGGCAAGTTGGGTGTTTGATCAATTCCATCCATATATCCGAGTCAGTTTTCCCAAACGGTGCAGTTCGCCTCATAAGTGCAGATGAAGAGGATAGCAGGTGAGGTGGAATAATTGAAAGACAATCAAAGATTTAGAAATATTTTCAAGAAATTCACATGCCAAAAATAAATTATTTCAAATTTTAAAATATTATTATGGATTACTTGTAATTGCATGGAGTACCACTCTAAGTAGATATAAGTAATTAATGACCGATTTTATCAGTGTGAAATTTTTTTGTATTATATCAAGAATATAGTAACTAAGGTCAGCAATTTGGAGGAGAAAGTTATCAATGATAATATTCTGACTTCGAATCTGTGGTTATCCCATTTTAACCTACAATTGTTTTTTTTTATTTTTAATTATATTTTTATCACATAAAATTTGGTGAGTGGCCTGCAAAACTTAATACCGAAAATGCGGTCCAGAGAGAAAAGTGTGGAAACCATTGCTATTTTTTTTAAGCAAAGTACACCCTAAGCAAGGCGGGAAGCCACTAGCACGCAAGCGGTTACAGACAGTTGGAGCGAGAGCAAATTGAAGTAACAGAGAAAAGAATGAAGAGAAGTTTAAGGGATAGATCAGGGCATCTGGAGACGTCGATTGACATTACATTTGAATAGTTGGAAATTATAGCTATCAGGAAAACAAGAACTGGGGAGGGAGTTCCACAGTCGAGAAGTGCGAGATATGAAGCTATTGGAGTAGAAGAGATGGCTACTTTTAACAGTTTCGACAGTGAAAGTGTGAGAGCGAGATGCCAACCTAGTTGAACGCTTAAATTCATGAAGTCTGGGAACCAGCGAAAGCAGCAGTTATCGTGAAAGTATTTGTAAAAAAGACAGAGGAAGGCAACGGCTCGTCTGTGAGAGAGCGACTGCAGACGAGATGCCAGATCAGGCCAATTACATTACATATCCGCCTTTGGATTTTATCGAGGACATTGAGACAAACAGAAGGGGCTCAAGACCAAATATGACAGCAATACTCCATGTTGAAAACAGGATAGTTGCGCGTATCGTGTCTTGTCTTGTCATAAAGCTCACAAGATCGAACTACAGCTTATGTCTTCTAACATGAAGGCTCGCCTTGGTCACCGATAGGTGACCGTTGATTCATTTTGGGGAAGGTCTACGCCAAGCCATGCCGGATCTCCACTGTGTTGCTTGAATTCATAGCTGTCTATTTGTTGTTGTAGATGCCCGTTGACACTTCAAGTCGTTTAATTCGACTATTGAAAGATTTATTTTATCCTGCTTGGTGTCTAGCATTCCGTCTCACGAGAAAACCTGGCGGGGAACAGGTTTATACTCCGATGATCCGACCCTGTGGCAAGTACTGGGTTACACGGTGCCATTATCATTCGTAGAATGGCTTGATATAAAACCGGACATATTCACTTTGAAATTAGAATAGCATTTGCCGGTTCATAGTTTTTGCAGGTACCAAAAGGAAGGGATGTGTGCATTACATTTTTAATCTCTAGAGAGTCCAATCTACTTTGATAATGAATCCATAGCTTATGAAAGAATCAATGGCTTCAGGCCTTTCTAAATAGGATTAGTGCGAAGCAAACAACACAACTAAGACCTCATCTTTGTGAGAAACGATGAGGTCTTAGAGAGGTTACAAGCAAAGAGAAGGCTTATACTTAACATCAGAAAGAGGAGGCTGAAGTTTCTGGGACACATAATGAGAAAGGAGGGCCTAGAGAATCTGATACTCACATGTCGAATAGAGGGAAAGAGAGACAAGGGATAGCAGCACGTGACTTACCTGACGAGCTTGAGCAAGTGGATGACAGAGAGTGGTCTGTGGGATGAAGCAGAGGGAGGGGACTTGCTGGCATCTGCAAGGGATAGAGGGAGGTGGAGAGCCATGATCGGTCCTGAAAGGATATGGATCATAAAAAGGAAGAAACTTAGCGGACTTTCTTAATTTTAAATTGGTTTCGAGATTTCACTTCTACGCAAGTAAATTTAGGGCTACACGTTCATCCATAATTTACGTGTAACAATCTTAAAAGAACAATACTAAAACTTATTAAATATGAAAAAAAAATGGTAAAAATATATTCATCGATATCAAAGATATTTTCTAATTGAGATAATTGTTCTATAACGTATCGGAAATTTGCGTAAACCAGTTCTTTGAATATATCATGAAGGCTATTTGAAAAAGTTCAGAAGATACAAGAAAAACAGTCACACTTTAATGGCAGCAAAGAAGAAAAAACATTTCGGGCACCTCTAGGCAGTGTAATGGTTAGCAAGATGTCTCGCTAGAACAATTACGACTGTGTAGTGAGTTCGATCCTCACTGGTTGCCCCCTACTTTCGGCCTTGTGCCTAATCTAAGCTACGCTTGGAAAATAACTCATAACAATTACGACAAAGTAGTGAGTTTGATTCACACTTAGTGCTCCACATTTTCGGCTTTGTGCCACATAGATAATCCTTAAACAGGGGAACTCTCGGCGTGGTGTAATGGTTAGCAAGCTTTTCTCGCTAAAATATTTACAAACTGAAGAGTGAGTTCGATCCTTATATCACATATTTTCGGCCTTGTGTTATATCTAAGGTACGCTTAGAAAACCAGTACAAGAAAAACATATTAAAACAGCAGTACAAGAAAAACATATTAAAACAGCAGACAGCTTATTGCAAACAGAAAAATCAAGGGCATGGTTACTTCGATGCAATATGAAGATAGAATATGCCTTATAGTTACTGGTAAGAACAAACCTATGAGGAATAAATATATGAAACCTGAACAAAAACGACCTTGTGTACAAAACAGAAAATGCGATACCGACAACACATGTGAAACAAGCCAGCTTGAAAGACTACTTAAACCTTGAATAGACAGGCAAGAAACGGGTATTGGGTATCCTACAACGGATGGTGTTATGTCAAAAGGGATGAAAGTATTTTGTAGAAAATTAAAAAAAAAAAGAAGAAAGAGACGCAACATTTACATCTATCCAAATCATCATTTGATCGAGAGTAAACTGTACGAAAGAGAAACACGAAATAATACTAAAATTTTACTTGAAGCCTGTAATAATTCGCCTGATGGAAATTTGTGTTTTAAAAGGATACATCTGTGATAGAAACAAGGACACCCGAAATTCATTTGAATACATCCACGAAGAATTGAGAATATGTATTGGGACGGCTTTTGATACAAGAATGCAGAAAGCGAGCATCAAAATTTTAGCAAATGATTAGGATAAAAAAAAAAACAGCAAAAAAAAACAAACAAACTAATAAACAATTTCAGAATCAGGACTAATGAATAACAAACAAAATAATCTCCTAAAGAAACTATAGCGATTGCAATGTAAGAGATGACGTTCTCTAATTCAAATAACATTAATGCAATTGCAATGTATATAAAAACCAGATATCGTGGAAATATTATTTTCACTGGCAGATCATGATTACTAACAAACACTGAAGTAGCTGAATTAGATATTAGTCAGAGATTTCATTTCAAAATCAGTCTTTAATAATTTAAGATGTATTAAAACTTTATAGATAGCAGTACACTAATAGCTATAATGTTTATACCGACAACAGATTTATTTTCCTGCGATAGATACCATTTCTACAGAGGATATCTTAGAAAAATAAGTTTCTATTCTATATGAAGGAAAGGTTAATATTTTATAGAATTCATTTCATTTTCAAAATAGTTCTAAAATGAAAATTATTCTAAATGAAAAAAGACAGTAGACCTTCGGGAATAAAAGCAGAAGCATGATTTTAGTGTGAGGACTCTGGCGGCCGTAAAGTGAAGAAACTTAGTGGAAAGTGAAAGAAAAAAGAAAAGAAAATGAAAGTACAGTTTCACCATTTATTGCCGCTGTAAGCTGGATATTACAATTGAATAAATGTCTTTCTTCTGCAGAAGAACAATTTATCTTTTCAGCGGTCAATACCGGTTTCAGTACTGATAAATACCTTTAGCATTTTACCTCTCACATAACTTGCGGCATTTTTTTTGTTCTGTTTTGTTTGAAGAGCGTACTCATTCATTATTGGTTTTGTTTTAATAGGTTCTTTTTCGGGCTTAAACTATTTTAAAAAACCTCATGCAAAGACACACACAACTCACACAACCCCGCACACACACACACACACACACACACACACACATATATATATATATATATATATATATATATATATATATATATATATATACGTTGGTATATAATCCAAGTGAATCCTAATAATATAAAACATTAAACTGACCCACAAAGAGAGTTCGATGTTTTTATTCAACCAAGGCATATATAAATTACATGCACAGAAATTTAAGACTACTCCATTTTCAATTCCTTCGTTTTTATTTTGCATATGCTCTGTTTTAATAAATACGATGATCATCACCATGGGTAGTTTTAAATTCTGTGAATATATATATATATATATATATATATATATATATATATATATATATATATATATATATAAGTTATGAAGAACTTGGTAATCCGTATGGGTAATCCCAAGAAGGATGAAATCCTGAGAGCTCAATGTAAATCCAGAGATAGTATTTAAAAGAAAAAACAGACCACTTTAAGGTACCATTATAATAATTTATTTCACCAGAGCCCTTTTAAAGGACGCCGGATCATCAGATAACACTTCCAAAAATGAAATGAAACGAAAAATGAAATTAAAATTGATGGGTAGTGTAATTTTTTGTAATTTAGCAGAGAGTGTAAGAGGGATAGTTAAAGAAACATGTGGTATAGTATAGGGAGGGATTAATTTCATATCTCTCTCAGGTATACTTTATATTGCGGGAGGAGGAGTGACCAGACCATGACATATTTAGATGGTTAACTTAACGGAAGTGATATATAGAAATGGGAGGGGAGTAGTGAGAAAAGAATATATATTTTATATATATATATATATATATATATATATATATATATATATATATATATAGTAGACGTAATCGATCCGTTGGTATATAATCCGGGTGGGTGAACCTCAGCGTGCTGTAATGGTTAGCAAAGCTTGTCTCCCTAGATGAGTTAAAACTGAAAAGTGACTTTGATCCTCACGAGATGCCCCATACTCTCGGCCTTGTGCCACATCTAAGCTACGCTTGGAAAATAACTATATAATCCGGGTGTATCCTAGTAATATAATTATTAAAACTGATCCACAGAAACCTCGATGTCTTTATTTTAACAGAGTCTATGTATTTTTCAGATCAAAAAACAAAAATTGCACAAATATAGAGATTTCATGTGGTTCTGTGCTGGGCCATCATCAGCCACCAATTGCCTGTCTCGGAGCATTGATTTAAATTTATTTCTATGTCAGTCCTCCTCTGGTAGACGCCTTGTTAAAGAGAATGTGTTCGTGTAAGCGTTTGGACGGGGCGTAAGATATATTGAAGCTGTCTGGTTTTGAAGTTTATTTATGGCCAGAAACTTTGTTGTTTGTAGTTTAATATCGGTCCAACACTGTGACGTGTCTGGTTAAATAATTTAAACGTCTTATGCCTATTAATTTCTTTGTGGTTGCAGAAAATTGATTACGAAAAGTTCTAAAATTTACTTTCTAATTATATTTATTTTACCAATTAATAATCAAAAACTATTAAAAAGGGAATATTGTCCTCAAATTTTTCGCCATATTTGTTACAACGTTTCGGCGGTTGTACGCTCCGGACTTCAACAGGAGGTTGGAATTTCGAACTGGACCCATTATTCAACTGACTGTTGTAGATTGTTTTAGTTCCACTAAAATATGTCTAATGTATGTCAGTCATCAGTTATCTCCTGTTACTTCCTCTCTCCCAGTTCTACACCGCCTTAACCAGATATTGAACTCACACTCTTTGGCTCTGCTCACTGCATCTAACCAAAGCCTTAATCCATTGTGCCATGTGTCAATGGAGAATATCTGTCCTGTGTGCTTATCAGGTTTTCCAAGACCTTCTACCTCATTGCGTGCCACAGAAATTTTAACTGGCTCTTCCTGGTGTTATGTATAATTTTCCTTTTGGATTCTAGTTCCTCCAAACACTTAAAATTTTTCAGTCCATGATTTCCTCGGCATCTTTCTGTAGAACCATATTTCTGTTGCTTCAAGTCTTTTGTACATCATTGAAGAGATTGCCCAGCATTCGCTGGTATGCAGGAGGACAGATATCACACGGATTTAATAAAAGTGTCATTTTTATTAGCATTTGACGTAAAGAACATCTGCTGCTTAAATAAACAAACATAATTGAATATATATATATATATATATATATATATATATATATATATATATATATATATATATATATGAATTATACTCTTATAGTCTGCTATATTTATGGGATAAAGTGCTCACTGTCAGAGACAGAGCATGTATAAATATAAAAGTGAACATTGAAGTCAACACTTACAACCGACAGGCTGTCTCATGCTAGACGCAATCGTCAAGCCTAAGTGTTGACATCAATTCAGTTTTATATTTATATATATATATACACATACATATATATACACACGCATATATATACATATACACACATACATATAAATATACATACACACACACACACACACACACACATATATATATATATATATATATATATACATATTTATATACATATACATATATATAGAAAACACAAACATATATATGTATTTGTATATATATATGTGTGTGTGTATATATGTGTGTATTCGGATTACCAACACACAAACAGAGAATGTCTCATATCGAGAATATTTAACATTGAACATAAGGAAAAATTAATTATTTTTAATAATATGTGGAAATCTCCGCTTTTACCTGAAGACGGTCGCGAGACCAGAAACCCGTGTCGTAAAATTATGGAAAACAAAGCATAATATTTTTTCTAAATAAATCCACATTACAACCAAAAACGTTTGCGGCACCTCTCTTCAATTCTTTTTAATATACATACATTTCTCTCGTTTGAACCACTACAACATATTTATTTTATATATATATATATATATATATATATATATATATATATATATATATATATATATATATATGTGTGCATATATATATATATATATATAAAACATATAAACATATATATACATATACATATTTATGTATATATATATATATATGTATGTGTATATATACACACATTTATATATACACATATGTATATATATACACACATACATATATATATATATATATATATATATATATATATACACAAATACATATATATGCACATATATATACACACATATATACAAACACACATATATATATATATATATATATATATGTATGTATGCGTGTGTGTGTTTGTGTGTATGTATGTAAGAAATAACACACGTATGTATGTCTTTGTATTTCTGTGTATGTAAATCTAAGCAAAGTAGAAATTTTATGGCAATACATATTTATTATCTTCTACATTAATTTTATTAGTTTCCAGCAAATTAAATTGTTTTGGATAACATAACATTCCAGCCATTATTTCAAGTGGCAGCTGAGTTCAAAATTGAGGAACTCATACGACTATCGGGTATTGCCTGTGCAATCGGAGATAGGCTACTTGGAGATTTAGGAGTATATTTTTGACAAACCAAACCGTCTGCATATTTTAACGTGATAAAAACGGATAACAGAATAGGACAGTGTTTTTGAATGATTGTCAAAAATGATTAACATCTTTTAAATTTAAGATCGCCGATTCTGTATGATAAAGAACATTTAGAACATTCGAGACGCTAGTGTAATAACAAATTTTTGTATTGCCATGGCGCAGACACACGCACACATATATTTTGATACGTGGCTTCATGTGTGAGTATATGCATGTGTGAATTTGTATATCAATGAGTTTAGCTATGTTGAGAGTTATATATATATATATATATATATATATATATATATATATATATATATATATATATATATTAGTGGAAAATATACATACATATGCAAAATATATATAAAAATTTCCATGCATGTATATTTTCAGAAAAAAAAAAAAAAAAATTCCCAAGAAGAACTCAATGTCTAGGACATATATATATATATATATATATATATATATATATATATATATATATATATATATATATATATATATATATATATATATATATATATATATATATATATATATATATATAGAGAGAGAGATATATATATATATATATATATATATATATATATATATATATATAGATAGATAGATAGATAGATAGATATTCTCACATTATAAATACGCAGATATTTTCGAATATATATATCTGTCTGTCTGTGTATGTGTGCATACAAATTTGCACGTGCTCTTGTGGCTGTTTTCAGATTTATATAAATGTTTCTATCGATCTCTCTCTACCCCTGTCAATATATATATATATATATATATATATATATATATATATATATATATGTGTGTGTGTGTGTGTGTGTGTGTGTGTGTGTGTGTGTGTGTGTGTGATTATTGTGAGTGCTATTACATTTCCTAATGATGTACAAACAAACATTTGTTGTTAATCAATTTGTTTTGAAACATAGAAACAATGACTTTACAGAAATAACACACGAATACATCTGGGTAGATTTGAATTACTGATGGGTAAAGTTACATCCAAGTAAGCATCACGGCTGTGTTTTCTTCTCATATCTTACAGTAATGGGAAATTAATAGTGGACACAAAAGCATTCGACTCATACATCTTGTACTTTGCATTCCATTGTGCAATTATGTTTAACTTGTATGCTCTTTGCATTACAATTATTTTACCTCGTTGTTTAACCCTTACAATTGAAAATGTAAAACGTCTATTCATTCTTAAATCCGTTGCATTCCAAAGTATTTTCCTAATCAAACGAAATATTTCCGTTCTACGGATATTGCTGTATTAACATATCTCCGCGAAAAAAACATTAACCTTCTAGATAAACAAAGTCGGAATTGTCTTAAATAACAGAAACAAACAATAGATTATTTTCAACGATATCATGCTAAACCAAACTGATAAGAAATCTCTAATCAAAATGATATCCTTTTTTTCTTTTATCAGTATAACAGGAAAAGTCAATCGGTAATAATTATCGGATTCCTTTTAAAAACCTCGCTATTTATGCTACATGATTAATACACTAATCAGTAGAAATACACCAATTATTTAATAACCAACGCGGAACCGAAAACTCATCGTATATTTCAGAATAATTGTATCAAGCGAATCTTTTAAAAACAAGGCAGATTACGTTACGCAAACTCTATCACAAATACAAATGAAAATAATTCATGTAAGATTACATAAGATTACTTAATTAAGATTAAGATTATGAAATGGACAAAGTCATAAAGTAGGACGTCATTTTTCACATTTTGCATACGCATCGAGCAGATATGAATGTATAAGTGAAAATCATGGAGAATTGTTTGAAAACAGAAAATTGACCCTGCTAACGCTATTCTGTGGCTCAATCGGTAAAAGCATGTCAGGCTATATGACAGTTCCGAATAGTATACAGGTTCGATTACTGTTGGAAGACGCATATTTTCTATGAAAATTTCTCGGACATTCACGCCGGTAAATGTCGTTAATACAGTTTATAATAAACAGAGCATTTACTTATATATTTATATCTCTAAAAAGAATGTATAAACACAAAAAATATCTTAAAAAATAAGATTACATACAATTACTTCTCAAACAAAATCGGAATTAATTAATCTAAAACAAATTAAAAATACCCTAAAACGCGGAGCAGCTATTTACTCTGCCATCTGTAATGACAGCCACAAGGAATATATCGGAAAAACCTCAAGGTATTTAAATAAATGATTTTATGAACACAAAAGTTAACGTTCACAAAATTTCACACTAACTTCATAAGTCGCTCGTCTTAATGAGCCTGACCGTAACTTAGATTCTTGAAAAGTATTACTTTAATTAAAATTAGAAAACAATTTACAGAGGCAAACAAATATAGAAAGTGCATTGATTGCTAAACCTAGAGGGGCAAAATTGCTTTCAGGATATTATTAAATTTTACCCACCTTTTTAGATCTTCAGTTATCTTAATATCATAACTGAAGATCTAATTAAGTCAAAAGTCATATAAACACAAATAGAATTATTGACAAACTGAATGCAATGCGATAGAATGGATGTTGAACTACTTCTTAGAAAAACCATAAAATGCATGTTCAGACACATTTGAGAAAAATAGAATTAAAATTTCAATGTTCCCACATCTACAGTGTTGCATCTCTGTACATAACTTTAACCGAACCTCCGAAGTTATCGAGCAGGCCGAAAACATTTCAGCACTACTTATGCATCATAATTGCTCTAACAAAACCTTCAAGTAATATAATGAGGATTTTATTTTTAGCAATTTGTTATTTTCTCTCCGAACAGCCGAAACTATAAACATGGCCGGCTTCTATCTTCCGGATATCTCTAGGAAGGTATTCAGTTTCAACAACAAAAAAAAGATATGTTTTAAATCAATAACAATCTATTTTCATATTCAAATAAATATTTCCAAATGCCGACAGGCTATTAACGTTTGAAGGAAGCCAAACTTTAGACCAAAACATAGAAATCAAATAATCACCCATGGAAGGTTAAAGAGAAGATAAACAGAGAGAGAGAGAGAGAGGGGCGGATAGAGGGAGAGGGAGAGAGACAGACAGACAGGCAAAGACAGAGACAGAAAGAAAGAGAGACAGAGAGACGGGGAGGGAGTTACATATGGAGAAGAAGAAATTGTATGACAAGGAAAGTGAGAAAAAATATGTATTCGACAATGTTCTTTGTATTCTTTGGATGATCCTG
>CAHIKZ030003790.1:1350000-1352500 GCA_903632075.3 Acanthosepion pharaonis
CTGTTTGTGGTCGTTGCCTAAGGAGTTTCGTCGACACATGTTGAAAGGATGATGGCGTTGTTAATACCACATATATCGCGTGGTTTCCTCTAAAATGAAGCTAATCTCTCACACCATTCTATAAACTGTTGTAGAACATTTCTCCAAAGTGGAGTGATCCAAGAACAATGTTTTCGAAATAGATTTTAAAACTTCAGGAACACGGGAAGAAGGATCACCATTTAAAAGACAGTCATAATGGAGTTTCCTGCTAATGAAAATATTGAAATTATTTCACTTCTATATTTTTTATTTCTTTTAGTTTTTCCCATTAATATAATATTATTGCTATATTGTGCCAAGTGACTTTAGGCTTATTATTTTACTAGATTTTGACAAAGGAGTGGCAGGAACGCCGGTTTAATGTTTTAAAAGACAGCATTGAAATTGTAAAAGAAAATGTTAAAGAAGACAGGGCTACAGATGCAACAGAAAGGATTGCAGTTATAGAATACACAGTTGCATTTGATGATGAAATGGTTTCAGCTGCAGAAGACAGCGTTGCAGCAGAATGGTTTGCACTTGCATCAAACAGGGTTGTAGTAACAATTGGATTGGCGGTAAAAAAGACCCAATAGAAGACGTGGCATTAGTACATCTCGCAAAATAATAGGCAACCACTTTATATCTTTTCTTTTCAAATGCGAGAAAATTTCTTGCTACATTTCATTTTTGTGTAGAATGCAAAAATTATCCCAACTGAATCTGATATATTTATAGGGACCCATTTTCGGCATTCTCCAGGGTGGTCCATAGAGCTATCTTTTTAAATGTTCCATATTTGTTGAGAAATTTCTCAAAAATATGGCCACACAATCTTCTTTTTACTATTTATGCAGCTGTATTTTTTAAATATTTCTTCAGTTTTCACCATCTTTTATTAAGAATATCACCCCAATCATGGCTGAAGTGCCACTATCGAGCAAGTGGTTACAGAAAGTGAGAGCAAGTGTAAAGAGGAATATTTGAGGAAAGGATACAGAGAAGGACGGGGTTCAGAATCAAGATACCAGAAGATGGCGATTGACATTATGTTTGAATACTTGTAGATTATAGCTATCAGGGCAGCAAGTAGTAGGGACTTCCACTGGCCGGAATTGAGAGAAGAAGCTGTTGGAATATAAGAGGTGGTTACATTTACCTTTTTCGACAGTGAAAGGTTGGGACCGAAATGCCAACCATTAGCACGCTTAAATTCATGCAGTTTGGGTATTAGTGAAAGTAGCTCGTCACAGCAGTTGCCATGAAAATATTTCTAGAAAAGACAGAGTTAAGACACATCACGTCTGGGAGAAATAGACTACAGACGAGTTGCCAGATCAACACCTATCATAATGCCTATCCGTTTCTGGATTTCGTCTAGGACCTCGAGATGAACAGCGTGTGCACCAGACCATATATGGCAACAGTATTCAATGCAAGAATGAATGGTAGATTTGAAGGATTTACTCGGGCGAGAAAAACCCTCTGACGCCACACAGATTACCAACTTTCCTTTCAGGAGATGAAGCTATTGATTCAATACAACTATTCCATCACAGGTCAATGGAAAACCGGAGACCAAGAAGGCACAGAGAGAGTGGAGTTGGGCATCAGCTATGCTGATAGGAAGCAGGATGGGTTCTCTATGGTGGGTAAATGAGAGAGGTTTTGTTTTGGAGGCATTTTAAGTTTACAAGAATTTTCCTGACCCAGTCAACCAGGCTTAGCTTTGTCAGCGATGCCGGATTTACTATTGAGATAGGAGTAAATAGTAGTGTCGTCTGCGTAGATGCCTACTTGGGAAGTGATGACATCAGGAAGATCGTTGATGAAGATCAGAAACAGTTTAAGACCCATGATAGAGCATTGGGGAAAACCAGCTTTCGTATGAAAGAAACTAGAGGAGAACCCGTTTAGGATGACCTCCATGTCGCGGTTTGAAAACGACGATTGTATTAAATCAAGTAATCGTCCTGTAATACCATATCGCTGAAGCTTACGAAGATGTCCACCATGCTAAACCCTATCAATGGCCTTAGAGATATCTAGAGCCATGGCTCGAGCTTTCTCATTATTATCAAGTGCTTGGTATACAAATTCAGTTATGGCCGTGAGCACGCCAGCAGTAGACCGGGGAAAGTAAAAAAAATAATAATAAAATTAAGATAATTAAGAAAATTAACACATTGATTTGGAAATAAAACTTTTGTAATACTTTAAATATTTTGTAAACTTAATACTAACTAATATTTAAAAAAGAAAACTTGACTAAACAATTGCTAAAACATATAACATTTATTTAAAATAATTAATTTTTAGTCAATTTTGCCACGCAAAGCATACATTTCTCTATTTTCTTAAATACAAAACCATTCTCCTATATTCTTCAAAACAAAAGCATGGTGTTGAAAACAATTCACAATTAATTAAAATGAGAAAACTGATTTCAAATGTGAAGGAAATAATATATAAAAATAAG
>CAHIKZ030003790.1:1357500-1377500 GCA_903632075.3 Acanthosepion pharaonis
GGCTGTGCATTCGTTGCACACACACACACACACACACACACACACACACACACACACACACACACACACATGCTGCCTTTTATAGATAGTGATTAAATATTAAATCTGGTTCACACATAGTGTTTTTAATAAACAGAGCAATATATTTCATACAATCGGAATTAAGTTACCATTATGTAAATGATCATCATTTTGCCCTTGTAAATCCAATAATGTGTCATCCATTAACTGCTGGAAAAAATCCTATAAATTTAATTTTAAAAAATGAAAATGGTCACTTGCATAATGGTATGTTCAATCCGCTTGTATGATATATATATATATATATATATATATATATATATATATATATATATATATATATATATATAAGTATAAAATCTGAACTATCAATGGAAATATAAAAAGTGTATTGATAATCAGATACTATCCACTCAGATTAAAAGTAATCCGCGTTGATAGGTAGATAGCATGATAGATAAATCCAGTAGTAGAGGAAATATAGAAAGGTAGATAGACCAAAGGAATGATAGATAAAAAAAGAAATAGACGGATATCTAGTTTATACTGAGTGGGTGATAATGAAGGATATCTTAGAGAAATAAAGAAAAAAATAGTGAAAGAAAAAAACAAGGATGGAACGAAAGAAAAAAAAGATGGAAAACTAGATGAATGGAAAGAAAGAATACTGGAAAACAGTAATATCAGGAAATAAAATCCAAATAAAATAACCACACGAATATATATTGAAATAGATAAGAATAAATGGCAATGAATGGAAAATTTGACGTAATTTGTTTTAATGCAATGCATTATAAATGTAATATTTCCATATTTACCATACTTTATGCGCCTATGATATTTTCAATGTCATCATAAAAAAAGCATTCGCTGGCATCTCAAGGAATAATGATGATAGAGAAGCAGCCAATATGAAATGGAATAAAAGCTATGAATTCTTTTCGCATTTTAGTAAATGCAAAAAGGCCGACTTCTTTATTTTTTCTACGTTGCGGGATGTATCCGGCCGACTGCGTCATTTAAAAACTATTTTTTTTTAATATAAAATATTGTTCTTTAAATGTTTTTCGTTGCTAAATTCCATCTAATATATGCATTCTTTTTCTTCTTTTTCATGAAATATCACCATGACTTCATCGTGTAGGTAAGTATTATTTCATTTGCTGACGTAATATTTTATGAAGTGAAACAGATTCAGATCGACAAACTTGTAAATTTAAATAAACGAAATATAAAATTATGCCCTGTCAGAAAACAATAAATTTAGATCTATCTATCTATATATATATATATATATATATATATATATATATATATATATATATATATATATATATATATATATATATAGAATGTACCGTAGATTATAAAGTTTCATAATGAAATTTCAGAATGATTAGTTCCTGACGATTGCTTTGTGAATAACGTTCTCTCTCCCCCATCTCTCTCTCTCTCTCTCTATCTATCTATCTATCTCGCGCACCTTCCCCCACACACAAACACAGGCTCGCATCTACACGCACACACAACCGCGCATGCACGCACCACCCTACAGAAGAATACACACACCGCGCATGCGCGTGAACATGCATATACGCATGCGCAAGCGCACACACTCACACATACAGACGCGCGTGTGTGTGTGCGCGCTCGCGCGTGTGTATGTGAATACATAATACTGTAAGTTTGTATATATGGGTGCTGTAACGAACATCTCTTCGGATTTGTTTGCGTGTTAGTGTATATTTGTGTGAGTGCGCGCAATCCCGTGTGCGTGTGTGGGCTTACATACATACATATATACATACATACATAACTATACAGAATATCAATCTTTATCTACTGTCTTCCTGATTACACTTCTATTGATCTCGCACCGTTATATTTTTTTCTGTTTACAATTCTTTCTCACCCACTAACACTTTGTGTCTTAGTGGCTTTACTATCATGCATGTATTGAATTATATAAATGTTATTCTTGTCAATAAGTATTTCAGCTTTGTATTCTACCCGAGTATCATCCTCATTGAGAACATCATTTGTGCTAAACCTCTTTTTTTTTAGGTATATATTTGTCTTCCTAATGTTCAGTCAATTTTGAAGTAAACACTCCGGTTCTCTCGGGTTATATCTTGTTGCTTTTCATAGTATCACTTGTTTGTTATTTTGTTTCTCCTCATTTTAAAACGTATTAACAATAGCCCAGATGTTTAAATAAGTGAATCGGGAAATTGGCGATATATTAAGTGTGACTTCATTCCCCGAGTCGATTAGTACGGAATTACATTCGATGGGAACAGCACGGGACTTAACTGAGCAGTAAAATAATGTACATGAAGACATCTCCCTAAAGATGGACAACTGAAACAGATTGAACAAAAAATAAATTACCCCCATAGATGAAATAAATTTTTACGGACGGTTATCTGTAGCGAGAGACGCATAATGTATACCGTAGGTTATACCAGCGTCCTGGGTATGACACTAAAAAACCTTTCGAGTGCAGTGACTCCTATTAGTGAGGTTTCGGGGAGGGTGAAACCACCTCTTATTTGCGTTTGTTTCCTGCTCCATCCAGACCCGCGGTGGAAGCACCTATTATGCTTGGTCATATAGTTAAACCTGAAACACAAACAGAACTGTGTGAAAGTTTAAAAATATATTTTCATAGTAAAAATACCAACATTATAAGGGAAATAAATTATCAGCAATCCATTTTTGACCGTAAAAATATACTTGAAATATATTTTTGTAAAAAAGAAGAAAAATGCTAATGCTCCCAAGTGAATTAAATTTCGAAAATGACCCATAAGGTGTTGAGATGTCGCAAAACAAACAAACAGCGATAGAACGTCCGAAACGTTCTGATAGTAATAACAAATATGAGGACATTAAGACTGTCGTAAAAATGAAAAACAATACACCGTATATACCCACGTATCATGCGACCTTTGAAGACCTAATTTGGAAGCTAATTTGACTATATATAATGGATATATAGTTTGGTCAACTGCGTAACAAGGGCTAGCAATATATATATACGCTAAATTTCTATCTCGTTTATGATACAACCCCCTTAACTCATTTAGTCCTGACCACTTCTTTTCCTGTGGTAGAGAAAAATGGCGTAATGTCCAGCCACCAGTAGAACAGTGGTACAGAAAAATGAATTAATTACCAGCCACCGGTTGAAAAGATGGCAAACACTTGGAATTATTTTTTATATCTACCGGGAAGAATTACATACCAATTATTTGCGAATTTTGACTCAGCAGTTCAGGCAAAAAAGGTCAAAATGTTTCAGGAACGCAGGGCTTAAAGTGTCAAAATTAGCTTCAAAATTTTGTTTTCAGCGGTCGCAGAATACGCGAGTATATAGGATGTTTTGTATATCAAGCGGTAAATCATTTCACTATTTTATATCTTGGATCTGATCTCGAGAGACAAGTAATATGGAAGTTTATCGGTATACTTTAGCAAATATTCATGAAAAATCCAGTTTAGTTCGCCAAATAAAATACCCATTTTTATACGAATCGTGTTAATTGATATTCTATTTTTGTTATAGATGTAATTGTTTTACATTAAAACCATAGTTAAAATCAACGTATAATAACAAATGATAACGTGGGATGGCTCCAGAATCGGTCTCTTAAGCCTATTTCCGAAATAGTTCTGTTTTCTGACACCAGACAATTAATGTCCATATGGGATTTTGCTATTCGAAATTCCTATGGAAAGTTTTAAGATTGCATTTGATTTTATTACGAAGTTTAATATAAAAAAATCTTTCCGAAGATATTCTGTAACTGATAGATATGAATTTTCTCTCAACGAAAAGAGTGCATATATGAGGAAATGTTAGGATGTATAGTGCCAGCGTTCTTTTCTACCCTTCATTTGGCATATATCTAAACGTGATATCTTTTTCGCGCCTAAGTTTAACGGATTGATAAATCGTAGACATGAACAGAAGACGAGAATTTTAGCCTTTGACAACAAACTCAAATCGAGCCCCAAATTAAATTACAATTGATTGAGAAATATTCCCTATGAACATATATTTACTGGGATATATATATATATATATATATATATATATATGTGTGTGTGTGTGTGTGTGTGTGTGTGTGGTCTCAGATGAATTTTTTTTTTGCAGTTTACTTAATCAATTTTTCACAGCTTCCAAGAAATTAATACGTGGAATTGAAAGGATCGAAACCAAAATAAATATACATAACATGTCTAAATTATTTAACCAAACTTGTTTGAATGAAAATATACTAACTAAACACACACACACAGACAAACACACACAGAGGCAAACACACACAGAGGCAAACACACACACAGAGGCAAACACACACATATATGTGTGTTTTGTTTGTGTGTATATATATATATATATATATATATATATATATATATGTGTGTGTGTGTGTGTGTGTGTGTGTGTGTGTGTGTGTGTGTGTGTTTAAAATCTCATTATGTCCAAAAAAATAAAAGCATTTCATGTTGCAATTTTGTCCTCGTCAAATTATCCTCCTCTTGTCTTGATTACTGAAGCACAATATGTTGGAATTCGTTTCAATGATTTCTAAAAGTAAACTTTTGATTATTGATTCCACCCTTTTTTAATGACTCTAAGAGTTCTCTTTCATTTTTTCAATGGAAAGATTACTCTCTTCTGTCATGTTAATCCCATACTAATTCGTTGTGTCCTAGAATAATCTTCAAAATTCTCTCCACACTTCTTACATTCACCTGCCTCTTTTTGTATTGTTGATAAAGCTAATGTAAAAATGTAGTAACTCTTTCACTATGAATTCCCTTGGAGCTAAATCAAACAGATATCTGATGACACCATGTGTCAAATTTTGTCGATTCTGAAAAGATTTCGCTATTAGTTACATACGATGTTTTCTTTGTACAGTTAGATGTTATTTTACCAATGCAGTTCTTAATATGAAGAGTTGAAATGAATACATGCAAGATTGCATAGCTCTCGCATCAGTGCTTCATTTCCAACCTAAAGAATTTTTCAGCCCACCATTTCACTCATTTGTCAATAAAATGACTCATCTCTTGATAATGACCACCCACTCCGAACCGCTTTTAGAAACTTTATTTCAAGCTGATTTCAATCTTGTCTAATACGAAGAAGTTAGAAGAGGATATATCGGGACATATTATTGAGTCGTATTTTTTATCACGAATTCTTGCATTCGGTTGGATATTTGTGCAATTATTATTTTCTGTAAAGTTTTGTAGCAATAAAAAAAACCAAGGTTTCTTGAATTTTTGGTGGATATAAACTCCATAAACTTCATAAATTATATCAAATTTTATTACGGAAGTCAATGTTGTTTGCAATAAAACTGTTATTAACTAGCTAAAGTTAGTAGAAGTATCATTAAGCTCAGTTTATGACCATTTCCGATCACTTATCCCCTGTAATCAGCAAGTCGTAATTATGTTTCTGTCAGTCAGATGGCAGGAAACGATTGTATGTTTCCTGTTATCAAAATAAGATTTAACAGAGCTAAAACCATCCGTGGAACAATCTCTGAATTCCAACGTAGTATTTTATAAAGAAAATTCGCCGGAGGATTCTTTAAAAACAAGTTGTGATGGCTTCCTTTGTTATTGTTTGTTTTTGTTTTTTTCTCTTTGAATTTCGTTCAGAATTCTCAACGACTTGATTCAGGCTAAAATTTGGCATGTGACAAATTTAGTGGCAGCATATGGATGGCGGCAAAAACATGGAGCGGAGGGGTTCACAACGGCTAGGGCACCGATTTCCTCCGATGGGTCAATAGCTGCATGCTGTTGACAAAGACGAGGCTTTAAGCCGGCTGAAATTGCTTTTAGCCTGACATAGAGAAAGATGGGTTCCGTCAGGTCTACGGAGGAAGGAGTAATCACCGAGGTATGAGAAGAGGCGTTGTCCGATGCTCAGCTGCGCAACGTCCTTACGGCCACACATATTATGATAATGATGATGAGGATGTCTCTATTCATTTTAATAACCTGACAGTTTACAGTGGCAGAAGGAAAATTTTTACCCAGGAGTAATAAACTACATCCAATTTCAAAATTTAATTACGTAACACCAAGTCAACATAAATAAACAGTCTTTGGAACAACTACACAGTAGGTCTTCCAATTGTTAGTCTCCGTAATTGTGTTCGATTTTTCATGGCTTTGATCAAGTTATCAACAATCGTTTTATCCGTATTTTGCCACTCCTTTGGCAATGTACCACTAAGGGTTGCTACTGATATGATTTTGGTTGAACACACTCGAAGCTTTCGGTCAAGGTGCTCCCAGACGTGCTGTATTGAATCATTGTCAACAATTTGGGTTACCATGGAAGGGGTATGCTACCTTGCGATTCCTTCCAGGCTTTTGTTAATTTGCTCGTGTCACATGGCCTTACATCTTCTTGAAAAGGTAGACATTCATGTAACTGACTGATTTCAAACAGTTGGAATAATCCTTTCTCTAATATTTGACAGTATTTGGAACCATTCAACTGCTCGTCAACAAGAATCAGCACAGATTTCCCTCCAAACCAGACAGCGCCCCACCACCATTAATCCAATCCCTCCATTTTTCACGGTCGCCTGCAAACATTCAGTGCTCCAAGTCTCATTCTGATTTCTCCAAACATAAACCTGTCTCGACTTCGAATATTAGAAGAATTTACTTTCATCTGATCAAACACAGACTCCCAAAATTCATAATCTTTGGTCTCGAATTCTCTCGCCCAGTCCATACGCCTGTTCCTGCTAACTTCTGAAATCAAAGGCTTCTTTCTTGCAACTCTTCTTTGATAGCCTAGCTCTTCCAGACTCTTTCTCGCAGCATATTGCGACATTTCGATGCTGTTGGCAACATCTTTGACGCTCTGAAGACGGTTTCTGATGACTTCCTCCTTTAACGCCATTTTCCTTCGCTCAGACACGATGCTCTGTCTTCCTGAATGTTGTTCCACAAGACAATGGCTTTCTTCATTAAACTTCTTGACAATATTATTAAGCGTTTGATGATTAACCTGGAAAAACCTAGCAATTTCTTTATTTGACTTGCCACAATGATACCATCCTATTATTTGCCCTCGGTGAAATTCACCAATTTCCTTACTTCTACGAACTTTCATTGCAAAATATAAATCAACTATCCTTCATGAATGAGAGTAGCTTGATACTAACGGTATTGTCTGAAAAATGAGATTTTATTACACATGCCAGAAAAGCTGTAAACAAGGGTGGCTAAAAAATTATGATACCCCACTGTATATTTTCTGTTGTTATGTTGTTAAAATGTGTTTACTCCTATAATATTTTCTTTGATATATAGCGTCGTCAACAATACTGGAGTATTCCAAATGATTATGTAGGATTTTCTTTTCATTTAAAACAAAACGCGATACGGAGTTTTTGCACCAGTTAACATTCGCGCTTTCTGTGCGGAAGAAAATGGCCGAAATAAAAGCGCTTCTAAACCCAGGGCAGAATTCCAAATATTTTCTAAGATTTACATGAACTCAAACGACAGAAGAAACAAAAATGCAAAAGGTAATATCAACTTTCAATCCTCACATAATGTTTGAATTTATTTCACGTTTAAATGGCTGCTCGCAGATTCTAAATATTTATAACAATGATAAATAAGAAAACATTTTTTTTATCGACTAATATATTTCGTTCGCATCAGCATATCTGTAAATTCTTGCAGATATATGATAAAATAAATATATAATTGACTATAGATAAATCCAGGTAATCCGATTTATCTCTGAAATGTAAGATACTGCGCAGTCTAAGATTCGGCTGCCAAAACATAATTAAAATTTAACTAAACAGCTGATAAATATTTTCTTCTTTATCTTTGAGGGAAAATTGGATCAGTTATTTAACGTGTTAACTTTATTATTAAGCAAAGATTATATCGGATATTATGTGATCTTATAATCTATAATGTGTTTAAGGAAAAGAATTTGATAAATAACTCAAACCGAGACAAATAAGTGTATGAGCAAAAGGCTGTTTCGATAATTTAATAATCTCTCTTCTGACACTGAAGTTAATTTAGACTTCAAAATTCTCGTACCGTTACTGATAAAGTAGAAGCCGACTTATGGCAGCGTAGAATCATTTAGCAATTTTCGCATTTCTCCCATCTGTTTATACTGCAGCTATGCTGAGTAGTCATTCTGGGAGAGAGCGTGTTATCTAGCGTAATCAAAAATTTGAACAAGGCCAGCACACACAAACACAAGTGTCCTGTCTACCCAATTACACCCAAAAGGTTTGGGTTTCATGCTCAGAAAGCTAAAGTTCTACCCACTCGGCCAGGCGCATATATATATATATATATATATATATATATATATATATATATATATATATATATATATATATATATATACATACATATATATATATATATATATATATATATATATATATATATACATATACATACATACATATATATATATATATATATATATATATATATATACACACACACACACACACACATATATATATATATATATATATATATATATATATATATATATATATATAAACACACACACGGAATGGAGGAAAATATTCGTATAAATTTTAAATTTATGGTATTCACAACTGATGTAAAATCTACTTTTCATATAATTAACTGTACACAGTTGCACAATAACTTAATATACACAGAAAAAGAACTATAAGTATAGGTTGGTTACTGTAGTAGTAAATAATGACTATTCTGAAAAGTATTAAATGAAGATTATATATACATTTTGTATTATACGAATAATGATATAATATATATATATATATATATATATATATATATATATATATATATTATTATTATTATTATTTATTTATTTAAAAGTATGACTCAATCGCCACATAAGATTTATCATGTTTCAAAACAAGAGCCGAAAACTTCAATATAATTATTTGTATTAAATTGAATTAAAGTATTAAGTAACCCTTACGACCCTTTTTTTAAATAATTACTCTAGCCGTTACCATAGTAATTTTAATAATGAATATACTAATAAAAACGCGTAAATTTTAAGAATTAGTTATTCCAAAAAATATTTCGCTTGTAGATGGAACAGAGCTTGTATATATTGTGATAAAAATAATGAACAGTAAGATATATAATCCGGTGTTCTTATTGATATTTTTATTTTTACTAAACAGTGCTTAATGTAAATTTATAGTGTAAAAATATTATAAATTAACTGATTTAAAATATGGTTTCTTCGCTACACAGGAATTACCATGTTTCAAAAACTGAAGCTAAAAATTTCAAATTTAATTATATAATTAAATTAAAAGCATTAGTTCTTTTTCATCTTCAAGCGTATTTTGGAAAATTATTTCAAAATTCGCTTGTAGATGAAACAGAAATAATGCTTTTAATTATATAATTATATTTGAAGTTTTTAGCTTCGGCTTTGAAACATGGTAATTCCTATGTAGCGAAGAATCCGTATTTTAAATCAGTCAATTCATAATATATATATATATATATATATATATATATATATATATATATATATATTGAGGGATTTGGAGAACGAGAGAGAGAGAGAGAGATAAAGAGAGAGATGAGAATCAATTCCGAATGAATATCTGGTTTCAACAGGTTTTTTCCAACTGTCAGTATAATTTTACAATAAAGGCAGTGCAAAATCACCAGAAACTCTAGAAATTTCGTCATACGGATGAATAAGTCTCGTCTTGATCACGGGCATGTAGGCATTGACCCATCAACGGAAGTCCTTAACCTGGCCGCTGTGTACATCCTGTCATTGCCGCCTTCGTTATGCTTCCAGTAAACCAGTCACGTGTAATTTTAGCCTGATGCTGGTCTAAAATTTCTGCACTTAATTATCTCTCGACTGATGTCGTCACTGGTGAGAATTCCGGATGCACTTCATTTTGAATTATTCTCTCAGCTCAGTGAAAAATGTCATGCATTTATATGTTGTGGTTGCAGCTGTTAACTGATTAAATGTTAAATAATCGAAAACAATTGAACTATACATAATAATTGTTAAAGATATACATGACAATATAAAAGTATATATTCAAGATATAGACATGGGGAGATTACCTAATTGTGAAGAAATTAACGGATTTTACAGCTGCATTATTTTTTTTAATAACACATATTATGTAAGTAGAAATATCTCCTTTCAGGAGGCATATTTATTTTAACTAGACTTTGACATCTAGCTAATAGATATCGCGTGTTTTATCATTCCAACCCAAGCAAATCGACAATTCCTCTAAGAGAAAATGTGTTACTGGGAGTGAAATAAAACGAGAAAACTTTAGTGAGGAGAAAGGAAAATAAAAGTAAGAAAGAGGGGTGGGTGATTGATATTGCATTCATTTTCAATAGGAAACAGGAAACGTGAAGAAAGTTCCAAAGACAAGTATTGCGAGAAAATAAACAGTTAGAACAGTAGTTAATTGTACATCTGGCTAATTCAACAGGAAAATGATGAAAGCGTTTTGCCTATCTGGTAATACGCTTAAAATCATACGGTAGATGTATCAAGTAGGAATGTTCATTGGAAACATTGTCATTAAAATATTTATAAAAAAAGAAAGTGAAAAGCCAGATCGAGGCTGTAAAATGTGACTGTTGTCGAAATCCCAGGTCACAACCTATTGCATTAGAGACCCTCCTTTGAATTTTGTCTGGAAGCTCGAGATATATAGTAGGATCACCACGGTGGACGGATGTTGCTTACTGGTAATTTGCCTCCTGGACAATTGCCTACCAGACAATTGCCTACCAGACAATTGCCTACCGGACAATTGCGTTCTGGAAATTTACTTCGCTCTAAACAACTGCTTACCACTGTTAATTTTTTTGAAGTTACAATACTTTCTTTCGTAAGAGTTGCTAATTGTAAACCAACTTTTATTCATTCCAAACCAGCCAAACGTAATTAACAAAAACTTTGAAAGAAACAAAGCATTATTTTTTAAAGAGTTGTTTAATATAGAAATGTTTACACACTAATACCTTTAATTACTCAAAACAAGCAGAAAGGTATTTACCATAAATAAAAAAGAGAGAAAAATTTATTTTTTAAAGCAAGAGAAAATTAGGCTAGCAGTTTCATTCCACTCCAGCAGTGCGTACCCCAAACATCTAATAGATTCTGGATTTTATAGGTTATATTTTTATTTGGAACCCATTGCTAATTTCTGAAAATCAGTCATTGGTGGAAAAATATTTGAGGACGAGGAAAATTACAGCTATCACTATCATAAGAAATACATCGATTAAAGAAAAAAAACAACTGACGATGTGCAAAGCAATCTGGCAAAGCAAGAATTCATACAGTAAAAACTGTTCATCTGTAATTGCATTTTAAACAATAATAAATTTTTTATTATTTTTTTAATTTTATTCCTTTTACTCCTTTTTGTAAAAATTTATGATTATTACATATATCTTTTGCAAAATTCATGATAATTGCATTTAAAAGCTTCAAAAATTATCAGACATGTGCAATTATCCAGGGACGCATTTGTCTCGGAACGCAAATGTCCAGGTATATAATTGTTTGTTGAGCAATTGTCCAGGACAGAAAGGTTCAGACAGCAACTCTCGTAGAACCGAACATTACACCACATGGCTATATTCAATGCACGGAAGATTGCTAGATTTATTAAAGTGTTAGTTGTATTCCGACGTGAAAAATTGAACGGCACCTCACAGTAAACCGACTTTCTTTGCCCCAGTTAGCCATTGAAGGCAACAGTAATACTTATCTACAGAAGGATGCTGAGAATACCATGGATGGAGTACGTCAACAACGAAGAAATCTTAAGAAAAATGGAAACAAAAAAGATCCTTATTCTATGAAACGGAAATGGACAGCTGAAGTTTCTGATTCAGGCAGTGGTGAAAGTATGCTTGGGGAATTTGACACTTATGTAACAAATCGAAGGGAAAATGGACAGGCGATTAGCTTGTATGAATGAATGATTGAAATGGAGATGGGAATTTTGTTTGAGAGACAAACCTTGATATGGTCTACAAGGAGCTTGTGGAAGATCTATAGGAGCTTGTGGAAAGCTTCTTTACGGCAGCGACTGTTGGACGGTTTCCTCAAAGATGAAGAAAAGACTGGAGGCGGCAGAGATGTGGTTCTACAGAAGGATGCTAAGGATATTATGGACCGAGTGTGTGAGCAAAGATGCCGTTTCAGAAAGGTTACAAACAAGAAGAAGGCTTATACTTAACATCAGAATGAGGCAGCTGAAGTTTCTGAGACACATATGGAGGATGGAGGGCATGGAGAAACAGATTCTCACGGGTCAAATAGAGCGAAAGAGAGACAAGGGAAAGCAGTGCGTGGCATACATAACGAGTTTGAAAAGGTGGATAACAGAATGTGATCTGTGGGAGGAAGCAGAGGGAAGGATCTTGCTGAGAGCTGCAAGGGATAGAGGGAGCTGGGTAGCCATAATCGCCTGGAACATAAAAAGATAAAGAAGGCTTATTTTTTGCTCCCCTTTGAAGTTGGCTCCCTGTACCGCGCCAGGAAATTTTTCTCCCCGGAATCGATCCTTCAGATCTACAAATCAAAAGTTCGCCCTTGCATGGAGTATTGCTGCCATATATGGACTGAAGCCCCTTCTGTTTGCCTCAGGGTTCTTGATGCAATATAATTGGCCCTGTTCTGGCATCTTGCCTACCGTCGCTCTCTCGCAGACGCGCCGTCACCCATCTCTGTCTTTTTTACAAATACTTTCAAGGTAATTGCTCCGAGGAGCTGCATTCGCTGGTTCCCAGACTTCCATGAATTCAAGTGCCCTAAGAGGTTGTCACTGTCGAAACTACTAAATGTAGCCGTCTCTTCTACTCCAATAGCTTCATGTCTCGCACCTCTCGCCTTTGGAACTCCCTTCCCTATTCCAGTTTCCCTGAGAGCTATAATCTCCAACTATTCAAATGTAATGTCAATTGACCTCTCCAGTTGCCTTGATCTATACACTAACCGTCTCCTCATCCTTTCCTCTATCACTCCTATCTGATCTTGCTCCAAATTTTCTGTAACCCCTTGTGTCCTAGTGGCTTCCCGCCTTGCTTGGGGTGAAACGTTTAAAAAAAAAATTGCTTTTCCAAAGAAGGACACGATATCCCCGCCCTTATTCTGCAAGCTAAGGCTTAAATAGCAGAGTGGACTGTATTATGTGGACATAATAGGAACCTTTCTAGCAGAAGGAAAACTTTGGATTTCATACAAGCGAGAAGTTAAAAACAAATAACCCCATTTACCTTCACATGGTAATTGACATTTGATATAGAAAATGTACTATGTGCAGAGGCTTGAGAAGAACCACGTAAAAGGATTTTTAAATATGAGATATTTTTACTCTTTTGTTTCATAATTAATTTTCAAACTTTCTTGTATATCAAGGAAACCGTCTTTACTTTGAAGATTTTATATAAAATCCACAGCAATTATTTCTTAAAAAGCTTATGAATCAATTTATTAAGGCGATTCGCAGAACATTAACCTTAGCACTAGAATAACATACTCGCTAGACAACAAATAATTCTAATTAAAATATAAAAGTATGTACTTTAATACGTAACCATAATATCTATTCCAAATGTATATTCATAACTGTTCTTGGATATTTTTTTCTTTATCAGCAGACGCTTAATTGGAGAGATATTCCCTTTTATTAAACTGAGAAACAATAAATATCTGTTCTACTATGCAGTCAATGGTAGCTGTACCATAGACAATCCATCAAGTTGATTCTATATAATCAGAGATAATTATCCAAACATCTCAGTTATTTTAAATACGGGCAGGACGTAACTATGTTCTTGAGTAAAATGTTATTCAAAGAAATTAATGTTTATTTGTGATACGCCAATGTTTTCTTTCGACAGACAGAAAACTTTCACTTTTTCATGCATCTCACTTTTATTTTGTTCAAACCAACAATATACTATCATATCTCTTTCTAAATAATGCAAACATATTTATAAATTCTAATATTTCGAACTCTAGATTATGGGTGGAAATCAAATATTACAAAAAAAAGACTAATGATTGTATAATTGACTGATATTTTTTTTTTTTAAATAAGGTTTAATCAACCATTTCTGAGTTGTTTAAAGCTGAAACATATTTGGGTTTTTAAGACACATTCATTATTTACACTTACGCGTGAACTTCGTACTAACATTTTTTATTAGAATAACAAATATTTTCTATGTATTTACAATTATTTAACTCATATTTGGGGGTGGACTATATAAGAAATTATAATCTATGTTGTTAACTTATATATATGAATATATATATATATATATATATATATATATATATATATATATATATATATATATATATATATATATATATAATAAATAATAAATACTTTTATTACATGCATAGAAAATAATAATATAAAAAATATATACTCAAAAGAAAATTTTATTGAAGGCAGTGAAATATTGTTTGAGAAATACATATTTATGATGCACACTCAAAAAACAGACACACACACACACATATATATTTATATGTGTATTAATAAAATACACAAATTAATGATTTATGTGTATATGTATGTATTATCCCTCACCTTTGTTATGTTCTATTGACCACTGTTTTATTAAGACAAGCATTTTTATATATATATATATATATATATATATATATATATATATATATATATATATATATATATATATGCGTGTGTGTGTAGAAAAAAGCTAAAATGTATCATTAAAAAGAGGTATATAACATAACAAACTGCGTAGTGCTAACATACCCTTGGTCCAATTACTCAATCCTCATTTTTCTCCGTTTCATAATGTTAAAAATGATTCTCGTAATATTATGTGAGATCACTTCTTTTCTGGTTACACCGTCGTGCTCAAAGACGTAACATTGGGACCATATCGCTGTTTGCATGTTCAGCTGAGCTCAATACTTTAACTCTAGAAGTTCGGGCATGGAGTCGAATCATTACCTCCATTTAATCTATGATTCAAATGGAAGACAATAATACTATTCTGACAGCTGCCTTATAAAAGAGACTACTACATTGTCGATTTAGAAGAAAAGGCTACATTCTTAATTTCTTCTTCGAATCAAGAACCAATTGTTAGCTATCTTACTTATCCTCATAATCTTCCCATCATACAACCAGCTCATTCATTAATATCACAACATTCACTCATTATTTTCTTTTTATATGTAATCCTCTTCTCTTGCGTAGTATTCCTAGTATTCTAGTATTAAAAAATCATATTAAATGTAAAATAAATTGATATAGTAATCTTCCTGAAAATTAAAATAATTGGAAGATCGAACAAGTGTTACTACATCAAATGAATTTTAAGTGTGGAAAAAATAGTTAAATCTACAGAAAACAGAAGTTGTGGAGTGCAATGGATCTTCATGTAAGAAAAGGACAGAAAATAACGACAGTTACGGAGATAACCACACACACACACACACACACACACACACACACACACACACACACACACACACATATATATATATATATATATATATATATATATATATAGGTATGGAGAGAGCAATCATTTGAAAGTCTCAAGAATTAAAGATGTGGGCTCGCTTACTGCAATTTACGTTTTTATACTAAAAAGAGCTATGTGTTTTACACATTTCTACAATCTATAACCACTTTTGTCACAACAGAGTACACGAAGAAAGAAAAAAAAAACATTGAATAACTAATGATTGTAACGTCACATCTTTGTTGATACGTCAAATCATCTGTAGACGAATTCAGATTTCAGATTCAGACATCAGTTATTTAAAAACGAAGAAAAATATGATGACATCCCTAAACCAATCTATCTTTTTCCTGACAAGATAAGCCATTTTTAATTCATACACTAAAAATATAATTTCAAATTTATAATATAGGAAACTATATACTATATTGTATATAAGATAGAATTGTTGTTTTGTATTAGCTATAGCGCTAAAAGTGCGTGCGTGAAAACACACAGACACACAGACAGATACAGAGACATACACACACACACACACACACACACACACACACACACATATATATATATATATATATATATATATATATATATATATATATATATTCCATAATTGATTGGGTTAAAGTTTCTATATACCCAGACTAACAGCAAAATTGGACAAATTGTGTAACAGCAAAATTGGACAAATTGTGTAACAGCAAAATTTACCAATTTTCTGATTAAGTTTTGAACCGTTGTATCTTATAATTTTTTAAAGATTTCTCACTGGAACACTCCCAGGTTTTTCTGACACTCTTACCCTCTAATTTCAACAGTAAGAATGTATTTAGCTCTAAATTGAAATGATGAACACTCTTGCTGTTGCGATCTCCTGATTAAATTTACCTCTCTACTGATCCTTCTTTTGTAAAGTGATTTGTCGTTCTCTTGATGATTCTTGAATGGACTTTCAAGAAGGAACCCACATTATGAATGTTGGTGCCATTAGTGACAGCCTGAATGGTCTTTTTAATTTCCCCATTGCTCAGATGGGCAGATATAATGGGGCTGACACAATATGATTTTCACCTGTCTTCTTACTAGCTGAATAACTATAAGAGTTTTTCGGACGTTGTTTTAATGTAAGACGACACGCTTTTCATTGGTTAAATGCTGACCCTTATTTTGATTGCTACCTGTAATCTGTCTAAGGACTGTTCTTTTCTGAATTCAACGTTTGATTTTACAGAAGGAGCAACTACTATATAATATATTTCCTATCCCAGCAGATACAAACATAACCCAGTTTTGGTTTGGGAGTTGTTACTGGTGGGATTTTTAATTTTACACTTTTTACGCTTCATATTGTTTTAACTATTAATTATTTCATTGCCAGTGATTGTTTGTTTACAAAATGGGTCGTTTTGGTGCGGCTAAACAGAGAATTTTTGAGCAATATCCATCAAAAAAGCTTTCATTAAATGGTGCAATCCCAACAATTAACATTACATTAATACACATATTATCAGTGAGTGTGTATACACATATACACGAAAAGTTTAAAGAACTGTTACGTATTAACTGTCCTCCTGTATGGCAGCGAATGCTGGAAAATATCCTCAATGATCAGAAGGGTATGAATGTACAGCTTTATTCCTCAGCTATGGGTTAATTAGTAAATCTTGTATCACTAAACCATTATGATCTCCAAAAATTAAATTAAAAATTTGCTTACAAAATATTTAGATTTCGGCATTAAAATAACCCATAGATGTGTTGATATACCACTAAATACAACAAACCAAAAAATGTATCAATAACTTTATATTTCTGTATAGCATGCGCAGAAAATTAAGGAAATTGGTTTTAACATAATCACCGTTGCGAAGCACACGATACCGCTGAAATCTCAATGTATACAATGATGAACTACAGATGAAGATGGAAGATATTAATAGGGAAGATATAAATTTTGACTGTTTGTATAGAAACGGTGCTTATTACTTGAGACAAAATACCTTAAGCGTATCAGAAAAGCTGTAAAGTTAACGGTATTTCAGGTATACTGTCAAGAACGGTATGTTAACATTAATGGTATCCATAAATTCTAACTGTTGTCAGAGTTGATTGATAATAATGTTCAAATATGCTGCTTTAACGGTCTCGGTAACAGATACATAAGAGCAAGTTTTCAGTAGGAAGGAACAATTGTATTATTTGAATTAATAATACACTTAAAGCCAAAACAAACGGTCATCGAGGTGGCCATGAGAGAAATGTAGACGAGGGTATACGAGGGAGGAGGTAGACAATATATCTGTTAATATCAATTATATCCAGAAACTTCCGGTTACCGTACGATATCCGAAGTTAAGCAGCATCAAGTTTGGTCAGTATCTAGATGGGTGATCGCTTGGGAATACCAGGTGCTGTAAGTTTGGAGGTGAGATTAGTAAAATGTATTTAAGTTGTGTATTTTTTGTTCTCTTAGGCGCAAATTCTCTTGGGAAATTGTTGAAACTTAACTAATGCATGGAATAATAATACAACACAAAATGTACTTAGAACAAAATGTATTGAAACAAGAAAGTGGACACAATATTTACATATAGTCTTTTGTATATTCTTGGGAAGACCGTTCCTGGAGAATGTGTTGACTTAGTCGCAGTCGGGCAGAGTCTCTGGATTGAATCTCTTGATTCCCCTCCTGTCTTCCCGGTACCAACCATATTTATATGGTCAGTACTCCACTATGCAAATTAGGTGGATCCTACCACAACAGAAATGTATGAATCTGTCTATATTTATGAGATGAGCTATTATGCATACTATTTATATTATTGGGACTATTGTCATCATTTTTTCTAGCCAGAACTTGGAGAGGGGAATTAACAGGTGATAACTGATAACTGACATCCATTAATCATGACTCGTGGAACTAGAACAGTCTACTCCAATGAGCGAAATAAAGCGTTCAGTTCGACATTTCAACCACTTGAAGAAGGCCGGAGCGTACAACGGCCGAAACGTAGTAAAAAAATATGGCGACAAAGACGGGGACAATAGTTCGAATATTGTAAATAGTGTATAAATCTAGTTCTCCCTCCAGCTATACGACAATTATTAAGACTTGTATCACTAAATATTATTATGACAAAAAGATCTTACAATTTAAAATGTGTACTTGCATTGTTTACATTATTCGGACTGTTATCCTGATTTTCATTGCCATATTCACAACGTGTCGGTCGTTGTGCGCTCCAGCCTTCTTCAGGTGATTGGAATTTCGGACCGAACCCTTTATTTCATTCACCGAGATTGATTGTTCAAGTTCCATGTGCCATGCCTCATCTGGATGTATCAGTTATTTCCATGCCACGTGGAACTAGAACAATCTATCCCGGGGGACGTCGGTTCGAAATTCAAATCACCTGAAGACGGTCGGAGATGACAACGACCGAAACGTTTTGAATATGGCAATGAAGATGAGGATAACATTCCGAATAATGTAAATAATGCAAGTAATCATAATACCTCGTCCCAGCGATATAGACAGATCCTGAAAAAGCCTGGGCGTACAACGTCCGAAACGTTATGAATATGGCAATGAAGATGAGGATAACAGTCCTAATAATGTATATCATGCAAGTTATCATAATACCTCATCTCAGAGATATAGGCAAATATTAAAAAAATGTTTTCTGGTTTTAAATAACCTGGAAAGGTTTGATGAGCCTTAAAAAAAACAAACAAAAACAAAAAACAATCAATCAGTCAAATGTATCCATAAAATTGTAACATGTATTTATAAAACTTCAAAGTAAATAACCGGAAAATGTTTCAAAGTTTCCAAGGGCAAGCACAAAGGGTCGACGATCTTTGCTTATCACGAATGTCTAATTAGCAAACCACGCCCCCATTAGGGTAACTTTGAATATTGAGATCATCGGTCTATTGAGATCATCGGTCTATCATCGGTGTATTCGTTCGAACATCAGAAAATCATATTAATAGTAACAGTTAAGGTGGAGTTAAACGTTTTGTTATATGGAAAACTTCAATATTCATTGACAAATCAGCGTCACTGTCTACCAAATCTTTCTCTTGAAATATTATTTTCAGATAAACTGTTATCTCAACTTCACTGTTTTCGCAATTTTTTAGTACTGATTCCGGTTTACATCCATGCCTTTTATTTAAAGATGTGTAAAATCTCAGTTTCTTGAGTTAAGGGTATTTCAAGTATACTGCCAAGAACGTTATGTTTACATTCATGGTATCCATAAATTTTAACTGTTTTCTGAGTTGATTGATAATAATGTTCAAATATGCTGCCTTAACGGGCTCGGTAACCGATACATAAGAGTAAGATTTCAGTAGGAAAGTACAATTGTATTATTTGAATTAATAATACACTTAAAGCC